>BGPR01007880.1:0-30296 GCA_013235015.1 Araneus ventricosus | reverse complement strand
GTAAATATTAATTTGAACTCGTATTTTGAGAATATATTTCTTGAAATAAGGAAGATGCCAACATGTCTATTGCGTTTAAAATTTAAATGCAAATGTAGAATTTTTGTCATCACCGCCAGGATTTTTCAACAACGCGCAACATTCTGTGCGAGCATTTATTTAAGGGACCATTTACACCATACTAGTGAATATGCATCTTGATACCCTATTGATACAACAAGCATTATACAATTCTATTCAATGGTCTGCTAATTACAGCCTTCCTGTTATACTTCTCGCCCTAGCCTGACTTATGAGAATAAAACGCCTCACAAAAATACAACCAGAAGTTTTAGCAGCAAAGTTGTCAATGACTTGTGTATGTTTGGAGCGATCCATCTTTTAAAAGTTTAATAACAGTAGCCGCTAAAAACTAGCGTTTTTGCATAGCGCAGACTACGAATACGATATCAAGGATGACGAGGCCGAGATCTAAAGAAACAAGTTTCTTTCATCTCGATAGAAATGAACTCTAATTTCCAATCTCCTTTGAAGCATCCTGAAAATACTTTGCCAGAAAACTCAACTGATCATAAATAAACCTTAGACGAGGATGGATAAAAATGGATTCCAGTCGTACAGATAAACATCGACAACAGTTAACAGAATAATTATTATCATTCTGGTTTTGAACTGCTATATTTAGATATCAACCAAATTAGATTCTGATTTTGCGCATTTGCTAGATAAATGCGGCTGATCAGATAGTAGGTAAAGGTTTACTCCAGCTTAGCAATAGAAAGATATGAACCGAGCCTCTGATGCACGGATTTATTTCACCTACTTAGAGAAGACATCCAAATTGGGATATATAATATTCTAATTTTAATAAAGCAATCAATACCCGGGATATTCGAATGCCTCTGATTTTTCTTAGATTGCTACTTTGAATTTGATTTAATTTAAAATTTCAGAAATTCTGTAATTCCATGCACTAGTGATTTTTGTCATTTTATGCGAAGGGGCTTCTCGGGTTCCTAGTCACTGAGAACAATCTTTTATACATAATATTTCTTAGGCAACCTTTAAAATTAAATATAAAAATTATTGAAAATACCAGAGAAATCATAGAGATTAAAAAGAATTCTGATCGCTGGAGACTTCAGACCAGTGGCGGCTCCTCTATTTGTGCACATGAGCACGTGAACCCCCAGAGAAAAACGAAGAAATAAATTTATTAACAAATTGAATAAAATGATATTAAATATACTTCCAGATTTTTGTCAATTTCCAGGATTCGTTTCCCCCATTTTAAATACGCTAATACGTGGCTAACGTACTGTATTGTAGGTTACTACAGCACAGCGCACTTGGTCTTTTCCTCGATCGCACGTGCGATCGAAGAAATGCCCTTGAAAACCAACTTACAGAGACAGAAGCGGACCGAGGAGCGGGAGGGGAAAGGCACGGCCGATACCATTCCATTCGCACATCTTCAGTGTGCGGGAGCTCGTCGGAGTTCGTATTCTTTGCAGTTTTCTCGTTCGAATTCTCCCTCGATTTTGCTATATTCGGCTAGTTAATTCGTTTTTTTATTATTTTTCGATATATATTTTTACGAACTAGTGTAAGCAGTTAAAATGGCACTTTGTAAAATCAGTGTTTCGGAACTAAAGCAATTGCATTTTTCAACATTGTGTTTGGAAAGAAAAATTGAATTGAAATTACTCAGGCCAACACCTTTGCTAAACCTTATCCAGGTGACGAAATGCGAGACTAGAGATTTCAAAAGGGAATTCAAACCCGATTTATATGAAAAATGTTCATGGATTTGTGACAGACTATTTTGGACTAACAGACTATTTTGTTTTCCATTCGTCCTGTTTGCAAAATAGAATGGTGATTCAAGTTGGGTGAGTTACGGTGTTGCTGATTTATCACATCCAACTCAGAAAATAAAAAAAAGCATGAATGCTCACAATCACATTTAAACTCAATCTTAGAATTTAATTTGCTAGGAAAGGTGGATGTTCGGCAGCAACTCGATATTGCATTTCGTTCAAATGGTAAAAGACATAATGAGAAAGTTACCAAAAATCGTTATGTTCTAACAAAAATCATTGATTACATTCTGTTTTGCGATGCATTTGAGCTTGCACTTCGAGGACATGATGAACGCAAGGATTCTGTAAATACTGGAGTTTTCAGAGGTCTTATCAACTTCTCAGCAGAACTTGATACGTCTCTTAAAGACCATCTCACTAGTGCCACTGTTTTTAAAAGAATGTCAAAAGAAATTCAAAATGATTTATTAGACTGCATGCTCACTGTTTGTCAGAACCACATAAGAAATGAGATCTCAAAAGCAAGTTTTGTTTCAGTAATAGCAGATGAAACTACTGATGTGTCATCAATTTCCCAATTGGTTGTCGTTTTTCGATACGTTTTAAGTAACGGACAACCGGTTGAGAGATTCTGGGGATTCACGAATCCACCTGGGCATGATGCACAATCTATAGCTGAATGTATCCAAGCAAGTTTGGAAAAAGTAGTAGACAAACCCGAGAAATTAATATCGCAGAACTACGACGGTACAAACGTGATGAGTGGTCAACACGCTGGTGTTCAAGCTTTTATTCAATGTGCGTACAAGAATGCACAATATGTGCATTGCTACGCACATCAGCTCAATTTGAT
Source organism: Araneus ventricosus (assembly GCA_013235015.1). Taxonomy (NCBI): domain Eukaryota; kingdom Metazoa; phylum Arthropoda; class Arachnida; order Araneae; family Araneidae; genus Araneus; species Araneus ventricosus. The sequence continues at coordinate 27,620 of BGPR01007880.1, read as the reverse complement.
TGCTGGGCGAGCAACCGGTCAGAATCAGCAAGTTCGAGTCTTTTTTTTCAACCTGAGTGATATTACTAACTTTTTCAATAGCAATTCTCAGTGGAGATTTATTCTAGATGAAACTGTTAGGAAAAGGATACCTCATGGTTCAGCTACTAGATGGAATTTTAAGAGTCGAACCATCAATATAGTGTATGAATATAGGGAACAGTTGATCGAATGCATGGGAAAAATAGAGACAACATCTAAACAAGCTGTTGCAATAAATCAAGCAGGGGCTATTCGCCGTATGTTAGAAGACTCGAAATTTGTGTTTTGGCTTACAGTGTTTCACAATATTATGCCACATGTCGATGTGTTATACAACCAGCTTCAGAAAACACGAACTGATGCAGCAATCATTAGAAAGCAAGAAAACGTTTTCCAGCAGTCATTCGAGAAAGGAAGATAATGGACACAGTGACAAAGGAGATATCGGCATCATATGAAACTTCAAGAAAAAGAAAGAAAATATTCATGTAAATAGAACTGTAGTAGCTAGAGAGAGATGCGATGTTATCACGAATCAAGTAAAAGAGATTTTGTTTTAATTCTCACTACTCTGCTGTTTCTCTCCTCGAAGTTCCAAAATTCCAGGAGTGCAAGAAACAGTTTCCAACACAGATTCTTGACCAAGCAACTGATGTTTATTCCATGTTACAGAAGGATCGTCTGAAAACTGAACTAAGAGTAATTTACAGAAGATCAGATTTCAGAAATATAAATGGTGCTATTAGTCTCCTACAATTTATTATAGAAAACAATTTGCAAACTACGTTTTCTGAGACCTACAAACTATTGCTAATTATTGTTACCATTCCAATGACCATTGCTGAAGCCGAGAGATGCTTTTCAACTCTAAAACGGGTTAAGACATTTTTAAGAAGCACTATGAGCGAGGACAGACTAAGCGCTCTAGCTCTGCTCTCAATTGAAAAAAGAATGATCAATGACATACCTAAATTCAATGAAAACGTCATTGATTTGTTTGCCTCAAAAAAGGCAGACGAGTTGATTTAATTTACAAAAATTGTACTCGACTATTTTGTAATAAAAGTTCAAAGATATATCGTAAGCAATATTATGGTTTTATTACATTCCATTGTAAGAAATAAAATGTTATATTTTTTTTACCTACGAGACCTTGTTATTTTAGTTGCATTGTTTTCCTTCAACTTGTGAAAACGCAAATGTATTTTAACTTCTATGTTACGTCATATCTACAGATTTAATTTTATAAATTTGTTTTGTGAACCTCCATTTAAATAACCCACGAGCCGCCACTGCTTCAGACAATGAATAAATTGGTTGCAACACAAATTGGTGCGGCGAATAGGCTGATTGTATTCGATTACAATCTGCGAATGAGTTACTGTTTGATGGGAAAAGAATGCAGACAGACCATGCTGCATCAATCGAAGTGTTATGCAATGTATGGGACAATTCATAGTATTATAACTTGATGTAAAACTAGCAATTAATTTACAGAGAAGTCCGACCTCCACAATTATAAGACTTTAAAACTGACCCGTTGTATTAGATCTCGGTATATTCGACTGTTTGTTGCTGAAGCAGCCATTCCGAGTACTCACACTAATGAATGAGCCTTAAGCATAAATATTCAGAATGTTGCTTTTTTCATAAAGAGTGTGCCTCATGCTTACATTCGAGCATGAAGTATCGACTTGCACTAAATTGGGTTCGTCGGACAACATGAATTTTAATATCACCCAGTCTTGCACCAACTAGAGTTGAAATTCGTTTTGACATTAAAGTTACTTTTTATACCTCGTACCATAAACCTTAAGTTCATCAGAATTAACACTAATATTATAAAAAGGCAATTTTCTAGTTTTATGACACAAGGTTCAAACTGAGGACAAGTTTGTCAAACCTTAGGTAAATGCCTCAAATGGTAAAAAAGTTTACACACAAGCATAAGAATTTCAAAAATATATTCGAAGGCATACAACACTAGACACATCATGGTTAGTTATGCAATAAAACGATATCTACGGCTACCAATCTAAACATTTTACTGTAGAAACATGTTCTTCCATGTACATTCAACCGGTTCGGTTGCCGTAATGGTATCAGGCACGGGAACTTGGGGCGGCGTTCTGTAGTAAGATTGTACGGGCCGCCATCGATAGTTTGGATTTGGAAAGACATCGATACAACAAAATTCTTACTAATTTACCAACCATTTAAATTTTTTTGAAAATTGGGCTGAAAGCATAGCAAATTATGGGTTTGATCCGATTATTTTTTTAGAAAAATATTTTGCGCGCGCGGTTATACTATCATTGAATATTTCTAAACTTGTAAAATTTTGTTCCATTTTCTGTATGGCTGCCGTACGCACGTCTATATCTGAATGAAATGCTTTACTGTAGAACCTCGGATATTTACAAGAATTTAAGAATTCTGAAACCACTTGAAGCTTATATTAGAAAATATTCGAACAGGAATTAATTTCAGAAGGGGTCGTGCCGGAACACATTTGCTTGAAATGAAGAGGGTGCATATGATGCAAACATTTCGACAAATTTTTAAGGCAATTTTTATTTTTGAGATATTCAGAATATATATATACAATTTCTGATAGTAGTGTCATCTGCACATACAACTTTAATATAGACAAACAGTTTTACATTTTACTAAACCAGGAATTTGAATTTTTCAGATATTACTTCTGATTAATATAAATTACGCTTCTATGATCTTTCCATTTGGTCTTTTAGATGCTTTATAATTTCCTCCGTTTTACAAAGGCGATGTCTGCGGACTGAACATCGTTTTGGTTTTAATGTTTTGAGTGCAAGTTCTGATACGATATTGCAGAGATTTGAGAGTGGAGCAGATATAAGATGCCAATTTATGCCAAAATTTCAAGTCTTTTTCTGTCAGTATTTATCGTGTGTAACAGACCTACGTCATTGATGGCAATGGTCTCTTAGTAGACCGACATAACAAGATTAAGAAATCTCAGAGAATAAGATGGCATGAAGAATCTCATCTCTTCTTAAATAGTTTCGGTTTCATTAAAAGTAGCTCTAAACTCTTCCGAGTACAGTAATGTTGCATAGCTGCTTTCGATAAAAGGATTCGTGAAGTTCAACAGAGAAGCTATATTGTAATTGTTATGCACAGGAAGCGAGTTTGCCAATATCACCTGTTAGTCTCGTAAAGTAGAGACAGGCAGCTTGATTAATACTAGTTATGAAGAGCTGCTGGATAAGCTAAAAGCGTCCTGGCTTTTTGCATGCAGTGGAATTTCTACGAGATGGAGCATTTTTAGAAATGACGAATCGTATGATTTAAAATAGACATTTATTAGACAACCACATTTAAGAACATTTTACATATCACATCTTATAGTAAAGCAACAGCTTACAGCTGAAGTCTCTCCGAGGAGAGAATGCTTAGAGAACCGTAGGTCTCTCCTTCCCCCCTCTCCCTCTAAATGACGTAGTAGAGACAAGTATATACTCTAATAATCGTCTACATATCAGCTTCGGGAATCGGATAGACAACGTCATACGATTCCGATTAAATAGCTGCTAAAAATGGATGTCAAGTGAAGTGATTAGTTTAAAGAAAGAATGCTTCAAATCTTAGAATAAAGGTACGAGAGAAAAGTTAGAAAAGATGCAAGCTTCTTAGCTTAAAAAGCAGAATTTCCCAACAGTAATTATGTGGGGCACGTGTCTCAAGGAATATAAACAAGAGAACTAATCACTTCGCCATCCGAGAAGAACTTGGATGCAAGCAATATCAGCAAATTCATATCCGACAATTTGAAGGATGTATGGAGAGACAGAACCAAGAACACATCCACAATCCTTTCAGTGGATCCAAGTTTCTAAGATTGATACGTGGCATGGCTCTTAGAACTTTTCATTGATCAATATTGTTCATTCCTATTGTGACTGCAATCAAGACCAATTATTTTAAAATATCGTATCTTGAATCTGGAGTTTGCTTTAACTGCTCGAAATTTTGCTTTATTTTTCATACATACGGGGAATTCAAGAAAACTCGCTACTTCCCATGGCTTGTACAGCTTTGGTCATTCGTTTGCAGTCAATATAAAAGTAATTCACAATTAAAAACGGGTTTTAACAAAACATACGTTTCAAACGAATTTAAAGAGATTCAAAACGATTTACAAGACTTCCAAATAGTATAGATTCATACTTAGTAAGTGCGAAGAATGTTATATTTAAAAATTAAAGCATCCTATATGATTTCTGTCAATGAGGTAAAATCAAAGATTTCTCCCGATATTAATATTTCTTCCGAATAATCTAAATTCAAGAAAGTAACTATTTTCCTAGGTGGAAAAAATTTCCTTGTCTTCAAAGTATCAATTAAGCCTCTTTATGGCTCTGAATAGTCTTCAGACACTTCCAAGCTCCAGAAATTCCCGACCACCCCCCGCCAGCCGGCTGGCATCCCCTTCACCCTATCCCGACCAGACATTCATTACCTCTCAAGTTCAATCTCTCGATCCTTTCGACAATTACCGTAAACAACCAGTCACTCAACACTCTTCACACATTCATCTCCATAAAGAAGCTTAATTTCATACTTTCACGTCCAACTTCAAACATAATGGTTTAAAAGTTGGAATTTTAAACTTATAAATTATCATCTTGCATTTGCTTAAATTACTTTTGTGAACTAAGCCGATTTTAAATATCTGAAATACTTCCCTATCATACTAAATTCAGCGAAAGAAGCGATTAAAAATTTGCCTGACCTAATTCCTCCGACTAATGTTGCGAGAGAAATCTTTTCGTTCTTCTAATTGCTATTAGAAAGTCTACATTGGTTCACGCGAAATTAACTATCCTCAAGCTAAAACTTTACATCAAGCTTACAATTAGGTCAATTTTGCATAAAGAGAATCATTACAAAACTTCTATTTTATTAATTTTTATAAAATCTTTAAATTACCATCTTTAATTGTAAATTACGCTGGTTGCAGTAGCCGAGATAACGAAGTATAATACCGTTCTTTCCTAATGACTAGTTTGAAAAAGCAAAGATGATGTAAAGCTTCTCGCTGTTGGTTTGGGGGTTTAAGGCGCAAGAGCCAGTATTTGGCCATGTTGCGCCAAACGCCTCGATGCTGATGGAACAGTCATTCAACAGAAAAGAACGCTACTTTCAAAAGTACTATAGGTAGAAGCTACGATAAACCAGTCGAAAGAAAAAAATTTATGAAGAGTTATTGAGAATTTGTAGCTTTTTGAAATGGAAGTTGCTTTTACATTGATTTTGTTTGGCATGGATGTACGATAGAATTGGCCGTAATATATCGTGGAGATGAAAGCAATTTGAACAAATTACAGCAGAAAATTATCTACATAATAACACACAATTCAAAACGCCTGGAACAGACGAACCCACCGACTCTGCTATTCATTGATATACAATAGAAAATCTTATCCATCTGTACTACGCCACACTAACGGAAGCCCAACAACCTGGAACTACACTACCAGTTCCCGATATGCACAAGAAATTCGTTTCAGATATAAAAAATCCTTCAAGAACACTAAAAAGGCATAAAAAATTAGCAAAAAACTTTAGGAATACTAGGAATCTACACTAAGTTGAAAGCATTTCTAGCTTATGCCTGTAGTTCTTGAACCAAATGTCCGACAAATTTTATTCAAAATGCTTAACTAAAATAAGCGTGCTAACAGTTAAATTTATAAAAGTTCCCATGAAGAAAAGTGCCAGGAAACTGAAAGTCAAGAGAACCTTGGAAGCCAAATATGAAATCCAATAACATCACTTATTGAGGTGTTTAAAGGAGAAACTCGAGGAATTTCATTGAAATCAGATGCATCCAATAAACACGTATCGTATCGTATCTGTATCGTACACGTATCTGTAGATTGTAGAATATCCAGCCCGATACATTTGTTTTGAAGATTTCGGCGTAAAATAACACATTTGAAAAATTTGCAAGCAGTATTGATTAGCTGAAGACCTATTTTATGACTATGCTTCACAAAAATATTAAAATGGGGATAAGAATGCCAATTTTTCTGGTGCAAGAGTCACAAGAGAGGAGAATGTTAAATAATTATTGTACTTCAAATTCACAGTCTATTTTTGAAAATAAATTCGTTTTTAATGGAACTGGACACACTTTGATTGGTTCGAGACTACATTTCAGTTTTTCATACTTGCTACTGGATAAGAGGTGTGCAATCAAAAGCGTACAGAGCAGCCATGTGAAAACGAATTCAGAAAGGATTTGCTCTGGTTGCTCTTTTCTATATAGGGATTTGCTTAGTGGTTGGTCCTTGCAATTTAACGAATTGTCAAATAAAATTTAAACTTATTTCTTCAGTCAGACAAAACATTCAAAATGTGGAGGCTCTTTGGAAAAGTTAAAATATGTAATATAAATTTATGCGTTCAAGTTTTTCTCGTGCTAACTACATTGCATATGTACAAAAGAGAAACTTTTAGAGCCCAAATATGTCGGTTTAAATGGTTGGTAAATTTTAACAAATTAAAATGATTAATAACATATATTGCACATTATTAGAAATATACCATCAATTACATTGATCTAAATCGTAACTGAACTTGCCATGGGTGGGATCCGTCACAACAGCTGGGAAGGGTCCTTTACAACATTTGAGCAGAATCCAACATGACACCGCTGGGCAGAATCCAACATAACACCGATAACCGTGGTTTATTTAGCAAACTTTTTATCCACTCCGAAGATTTCATATCACAACCTTCTTGAAAGACAGACCCAAAAGATCTTTATCTAAAAGAAAATGAACATTGTTAGATGAAAATCAATGGATTATTTCAATATCCAAGTTTATTTTATAAATCAAACTTTTTATTTAAATAAGTCTAAAAAGAATAGATTGGACACCTGATAAATTATTTTGAATGAAGTTCTTAGCGATACCAAAATATTCAAAATTTCATAAAATGGAATAAACTGCAGCACAATTTTGACAATTGGTTACTCGATTTATAAACGACTTCCTATTAAAATTAAACGGTAAACAATGTTGAAGTTGATTTGACTTTCCCTGGCACAAGATCCTCGCAGTAAACAATGTATCGAAACCAATAAGACGCAAGCACAGTTAGAAGATCCAACTTTATGTCAATTAAATTTATATCGGAAATCGGATCAGTTTGGTAAATGGAAATAATTTATTGGGTTAAGTGATGGACTGCAGATTCGATAGTTTTTAAGCGTTGGAATTGCCGTTTAGGTAATGAAGTTAATTGAACTAGCGTCTGTCTACTGATGACTTGCTTGTAATCCACCAAATTTGAACTAAAGTCTAATTCTCTAAAATCCAGAATATCGAGCAAAAAAATTGGCATTTGGTCGTACTATAGCGACGCGAGGTCGTCATATGATTTATGCGCCAGTTGCATGACGACTTCAGGGCGGGTAATTGTCAGAATTTAGTTCTATTGAATAAAGCGGTTATTTATTATAAGAACTGGAAATTTCTCTAAAGCCACTATTATGGTATTAGTACTGCAAAATGCATTTGACAGCTATAAATTCTGGGGATTTGCGTTTTCTATGCAGTGCACAGAATAAAGAATTCCCAATGCGCTTAATGCTAACAGCTATAATGATTAACGACATAAAACAACGAATTTTTTGCTTACTGACATTTGAGAACAATGTAAAATGCGATATGGAACGCTCATTTTTCCCAGATGTTTTAAGATTAGTTCGAAAAAGTTATTTCAAGTAGAATTTATATTGGATAATTCTAGCCTTTCCCAAACAATTTCTTGGTTAGTCTTCCATATATTAAATGTAGGCAACGTAGAAATCAAGTTTCAGTTATTGCATATTGTTATGGTCTGCGTTTTATATATATAGGTGGATTGAAATAAATTACTCTTACAGCCTTAAGTGATTCGCTGCATTTTAACGGTTATTGAATCCTTTCGCAATCATACCCGAATTCTTGCATCTAAATAACCATTAAAAGTTGTGCAATCGAAATACAACCATATTTTCATGGATTTCGGGTTCATTGTTGTGAAATACACACGCGCGTAATTTGCTGCAGAGAAATGGAACAACTTATGAACGTTACACAGACTAAGTCTGAAGTAACGGTTCATTTCAGAAAAAATGCAATTTTAGGAACGTCTAATATTCTGCAAACAACTACATCGCAATATATACATTTGGCGATTATTCTCCACTACACTAAGCCAATATCAAAGCCAAATTTATCTTCTATTCTGTGGCATCAAAAATGACGACTTTCATGAAACCTGTGGCGAGAGAGCGAAGATAGTTGGAAATAAATGTAAAGAGCATATTTAACAAAGGAATCCAATTGCCACCGCCATCAAGGGTAGCTTAAGACTTTCCGATTATTCACAATTTCGCCATTTTGTTTCACGCGGTTATATAAAGTAAAATTCTATTTAAAATATTCGAAAAATTATTAAAGGAAAGTTGTCCGGAAATAAAATTGGTATGAATCAAAATCTAATTTTCTGAATTTTAAATTGGTATAGAAATGGTTTTATGCAATAACAAACTCTATAGTTATAGAGGAAAAACGTTAAAACTGATTAATTTTTAGTTGAATGAAATTCTAATTAAAAAAGGTAGAAAACTTTCTTAGTAAGCACCTATTACTCCCGAAATGTTTACGTACCAAATTTGGTACCTCTAAATCCATCTGTATGTCCTATAGAACATGGATATCGCAATTTATTGATAGTATGCTAGTCTAAACTATTATGTTTAAAAAAAATAGAAACAGTACCCGTAATTAACAAGTTCGATACTTCATCAATCGAAAGAAAAGTCTCACACTCCCGGTGAAAATGAGAAACGGCAGTTTCGAATCGTTTTAAGTAAAAGATTCCCAATTTGGAAAATCCTATTTGTCCTGCTGTATTCAGTTTTTAATTTCAAGTTATAGAACTAATTACAAAATTCGAATCTCGATTCCCATTCAAACCCAATCAAGTCTAAAAGATGAAGACATTAAGTTGAAGAAACTACATGTTAGTAAATAATTTTTGCAATTGCTTACTGACTATACTTATTGAAATTCTTAACTGATCGTAGAATAATCCTTTCAATAAAGATATCTAAAGGTAGAGAGTGTTGGATTCACGTTTGTTTAATTTCATCCAAGTTACCGCATGAAGCGAAAAAGCTCTTGCTTCAAAGTTTGCCATAAAATACACTTGTTGCGTTCTTGGGAAGCAACATTTTTGCCTGGAATTTTTTTACGCTAAATAATACGGCAAGAATTAAAGCAAGTTCATATAAAACCCATAAACAAGTTCATATTAAAAAAATATATTTATTGCATGTAAAATTTTTGATTATACATTTTATGGAGAAACAGGAAAATGTCTGCCAAGTTTAAGCACACTTAATTTTGAATATTAAAATGAAACTTAACATACCAGAATTGATTAACTAACCAGTGGAAAATATATAAAGGCCTTTGTACTTCAATATTAAAGGTCATAATTATTTAACTGAAACGTAGAATCACAAGTTTTTAAATAATTGTGCAGAATTGCCACTATATCTGTAGTAATGTACAAGAAACGAGAGAAAATCAGCGAATTTCTAATCCTTACTACTTACCATGCTTGGAAAAAGTTGCAGTTTCCTAAGCTCCGACAAAATAAGTGAAGTGTGATCCATAAATTTTTTCATCTAATATAACTTTATTATAAAATTTAAATAGTTTATTCAAGTTTCCATAAATGAAAGTTAATGTAGACCTCAACAACTTTGGCAAGAAAGACACTTCAATATCGCCAGGATTAAATCTGAAGAGATTTAGTAATCCATTATAAGCAACTAATTGACAGATCAAAAATAGATAATTTTAATCAACAATTTCGTTATTGCAGAAATTTCTAATCTGTCAATCATAGTGGATGGGACAGCGAGAATGAGAACAGCTTCGCTTCCTTCATTCGATTACCAAACATATTTCCACAGCAGAGATTATTTATAAAGTTGCGATTGGTATCGGAAGAAGGCGCAAGAAATGGTCGCTCAACTTATGAAACATACATCATTTGAATAGTAACTGCGTCTTCTTCACTATGCGTGGTTTGACAAACAAATATCAGAAAGTTTTCGAAGTGTTATGTTTTGCTTGACTTTGTTCTCATTCGTTGAAGTATTAACTAAGAATTAGTGGAGGAAAACGATTAAAAGTAGATCGGAATATAATAACTAAATTTCTCTGTCAGTCTTATTCAAGCAAAAATATTACAGGTTTGAGGTGAAAAAAAATTCAGATCTAACATTTGTGAGATTCAGAGACGCTTCGATGTCTGAAGATATTCAGGACATTATCACCTGAAGACACAGAGAAAAGGTTCGAATCTGGATTGATACTGTGTGCGGTATTTATTGAATGATCGAATGATATATGGGCTATTGTGCTATCTTTTTATGTCAAAATCACCGATCTTCATTTCAAGTCGGTGAAATCTCATAATTTGTCGGTGAAATCTCATAATTTGTCGGTGAAATCTGATAATACCTATTTTATATCTGGTAATTTCGTGGAGAGACCTCGTAATTTTGAACCGCGGTCAGATGACGAGGACGACACCTGAGCTGTCACCCCCTCTCCAAACTTCCGCGCCACATCGGAGGGAGGACATTTGATCCATATGGATTTAGCGTGCACCAGACCCGCTTACACAGCGGTTCATCGGTGGAATCGGGTTTCGAACCTGGTACACTCCGGCCCCGAGATTGGGACCTTCTCATTCATTCAATGCCTAGCAGAGTCTACTCCACCTTAAGGTTTTAGAATACAGTACCAACAGGCCACCGCGGCCTCCAAACCTTCATCACAGCAAGAGTGTGGCTTTTTCAGTTCGGTAAACGTGACATGTCAACCAAATACAGAAGGCGATTTGTGCCTTTTTATAAACATTTTTAATACACCGTTAAAAGGTATTGTCGCTGTGGCCTGGAGGTAAAGTCTTGGCTTTCATGGGAAATTCGCAGTAAGGCGGGAGACACGGTGGCCTGATGGTAAGATCGCTTCGGAACCGGAGGGTTAAAGGTTTGAGACCGGATTCCACTGAAGATCTGGCGTTTATTTGGGCCTGATGCACGTTGAATCAGACGTAGGCGTTCCATCTTCTTCGGGTGTAGTGCATACACAATACAACCCGACTCCATCTACCCTACTGGCTTTAAGGGAAAAGAGGTGGAGGGGAGAAGCTGGTGTAGTGTGGAAGTTTGGCCGGGGGGATGCCGTCCTCATCCTCGAACCGCAGTTCAAAATTACGAGGTCCGTCCCAAAATAGCCCTTGTGTTTCTGCAAAAACGGGACTTTAATATAGCTAACTCTGAATTCATGGGTATTCTTGAGAAGGTTTGCTATATCTGTGGGCCTCGCGCACATTGAATCAGGCCTTGAAAGACCAACTGTTCTCATGCTGGGGTGCAGTGTAGTGGAAGCTTGCAAGTAGTGTGTCCTCAGTAAATACGGATCGTTTATTCTTCACAGAATTTTATTATTATTTCTCCCTATAAGTCATGCTAATTTATTATTATATTTGTTTTTTGTTATCACATTTTGTTTTTGCAATTTTTAAAAATTTGCAAAGTGTTTACAAATTTAATAAGTTTTTTAAATAAAATTCCGTTACGACTTAACCCGTAAAGACCCAGTGTTGATAGTGCTTTTCGCCACTAAATCGACGAACATTGACGAGCTAAAAACGCAAATAACTGTAACCGTCCAACTCGGTGTGTAACACCGAGCATAATGGAAAAATGTGTTGGATGAGTTCTCCTGTCGACTGAATATCATTCGTGTTTCTGTACGACTTGAACCCTTAAAGGCCCAGTGTTGCCTTTAAGCAACCTACCAAATTTTGTCTTCTAAAATCTTGAGAATAAGTATGAAGCTCTAATGCCTGTTGTTGCCAATAGGATAAATGATAATTTTTTTATTAAAGCAATTTACAATCTGAGTGCTGACAAAAAATAAAAATAACTGGATGTTTTTCGCTCGAGGCTGCATCTTTTTAGCTTGGTTTGTCAGCATGAGAATGTCATATTTAAATTTACAATGTTGAAGGGAATTGCTTATCCATATTACTAGTTATTAAAATGCATCTGTGTTTGAAATTATAGAATTTTATCAAGGAAATTTTTTCTGAAATAAAGCTCAGTGTTGTCAGTTGATAACTAACTGTTTTTAGCCTTAACTTAAAACAAAATATGATTTTTTTAAAGACTTTTTACTCATGAAATGTTTCATAATCACAAAATGTGTGCAATCACTGAACAAACAAAGTCAAGAAGCAAATGAAGATTCATTCACTTTTCAAAACCTATGGATGGAAAAATGCTGTAAGGAAATTAATTCATTTCAGATCAATCTGTGGATAGAAGTAAAAATAAAACGACAACAAATAAAAGAGTCCATGTATGTATCAAATTCAAAATAATCAGAAGGCGGGGAATTTACTGAAGTAACAAGATTTAGAAGCATGTGTTTTGACTTAACTCTTTGCGCTCCAAAACTAATTAGATGCGTACTGCAATTTGCAAGTCGCATTCGTAGATTATATTCTTTAAAAGACTACGCAGTTACTTTGAGGAGCAACCAAAACTAGTAGTCACGATCTCGGCAAAATCCTGTTAAAATTGTTTGAATAAAAAATTATATCATATGTGTTTTGAGGGTTGCGCATGCATGCAACTCAATATTCAGGAAATAAACCACCATGCTTTAAAGAGTTAAATTCGGCTTAAAGATGCTTTTTAAACCCTTTGATGGGTATTGGAGTAATAAATCTACTGTAGGAGCAACTGTTTTAAACTTTATCATAGCTGTATTTGATTTCCAAGTACAGAAAAATAGATATTTATAAAAATAATACAGAAACTAGTAACGGGGGAGTTTCAGTAATTTTGGAAAAACAGAACTAACTGTTCGCTGAAAATAAATAACTGTTTTCAAAAATCATTATTAGAAACAAAGTGAATCGAGCGGTCGTGATTTTCGCTATTTTCTAGAATTGCAAACCAGCCGTTCGTTGATAATGATCGAGACTCGAAAAAATCTCATTTGTTACCTTCCCTACCGTCGTTTTCACTTTCTCGTATACGATGTATAGAAAAAGAAAGTCGTGCAATCGTCAAAGATTCGGCCACGAGATTTCGTTGAATTTCTACATTTCAGATCTCATTGATCATTTCAGATCAGCTTGGAATTATGTCTGTGAACACGCTAACTCATATACGCAATAAGCTCCACGAATGAAATTTGGTATGTGCTCTTTATACGAAAATTGTAGATTTCTAGTAAACGTTCGACGGAACCAGTCTGTCTGCCTGTCAAAGTGAATGCTTTTACTATAACTTAAAATGCAACGGCCTAGATAGATAAAATTTGGCATACGGTTTTATCACCTGCGTCAAATTTTGGACCAAATCCGTCAGAGGCGTTGTCTGTCTGTCATTCTGTATATTTGAATACGACAACTTAACGCTACAGGAATAATATTCAATATGCTTTCTTGAAACCACAATTATTAAATCTGTATTATTTTTTGTATGAACTTGGCAGAAGAAAACCTTTCAATGCTACGAAACTTAACACAAAACATGCCATATTATATAAGTATACGAGAAAGGCGAAGGATGAACACTTCCACAGGTTTAAAACGTATTCGTAATGCCATTCTGTTCCGTGATGATACGTTTTATTACTATTTCTTCAATAATTTTATTGATCTGTTGCTGATAAGAACATAAATTCCCCTTTTCTTATTTCATTTATTACATATGTAGTAAATAACCTCATTTGTTACTTTAGAAGACCTCCGATATAAATGACTAACACATATAAGAAAAAAATTTTACTAACGTAAACCCGGAAAGCTTAGCCAAATTTTTGTCTTCTTCTAACTGCTTTGTAAACTAATAATGGACAAAAATACTTCAAATCATCATAAACCATTATTTTTTTCTCTAGTTTTACATTTTGTGGGAAAATGAAAATTTAAGTAAATATTTCTATGCTAAAAAAAAATAAAAAAAACAGCGTTGGCAAAGTTACCTTGGAAAAGGGGCAATTTTGCCAATTGTGTTAAAATAAGAGGAAGTCTCCAAAAATTTATAAATAAAACAATTTTTAAACTATATAAACACTATATACATTAGTGGTAACTTTATTTGTAAGAAAAAAACACAAAAATGTTCGAAACATAAAAATTGGAATTTTTTAAAATTCACAAATGTGAAAGTTTTTCAAAAAATTCTAAATTACGTCAGAGAAGTAAATTCACCACTGTTTTCGTTGTATGAAGGATCAATTATGTACACTATATCTTGTATATTGAGTAAAGCTTCATCATGCACATTTGGGAAGTTTTTTTGCGATGAGTCGCAGATCAAGAGGCATTCAGAGAGCAGCAATTCGAGATCCTCTCAATGCTGCTCTGCTCTGCTCAATAAAGTCTGACGTCTTTTGTCGCACAAGAAAGTTCGACCGACTATCACTGTAACGAGCGGAAAGACGTTTTCACGTCACAAAAACCTGTTCTACTAGTCGAAAACAAAAGCGTTGATTAAAACTTGTAAACTACTGATAAAAGTCAAAATGTGCAAAAAAAAAGGTCTTTTTAAATGTCTTCTCTGTGCAATGAAATCATTGATGTCTTTATTGCATGGATTTGAAACTTTGTACGACGGTAAATGTAATTTTTTTCAAAACCTGCCACAGTTGCCCCAGTTCCCTATAATAAGTTTTTTCTTTTTCTCTGTAGCACTCAGAATTGAATGTATTGAAGTTTGTTAGATAATATTCATGGGATTAACACGTATGTGTTAAACAGACACATGCATTTCTTCTCGAAATAGAAATTTGCCAGAAGTTTTGCAACTAGTTTGATGCTGAAAAGACAGCATTTTTTGCGATTTTTTTAACAATTAGAAGTCTTATTTTTTAAACATTAATAGTTGCTGTTCATTGTAATTCGTCCTCCTTTCATGTAACGCAAATGTACCACGCTGTTTAGTAATTTTCTTTACAAAGTCTTATATGATAAGCGTATTTGTTTTCTACAAAGAAAATAGAATTTTGAAAATTCTTTTATATCCATCTTTTCATAAATTAGTGGGGAAGGTTTCACTGCAGAATAAAACAAATATTCTTGCTTTCTTTTCAGAGCCTTTGTTGGATCGTTTTTGACTCATCCAGAGAAAAAACAATCATGTTTTTAAAATCTGTAGACTCATTTCAAATACTGCGAAATATAAGATATTTCTTTTTGCTTAAAATTAATCAGTGTGTGTCTATGTTGACAGATTTTATCTTAATTTATTTTTTAGGAATAATATTTGGTGCAGAACTAATATGCTGCGAAAAAATGGAAGCAGACAATTGCCTTTAAGTTTGTTTTCATGAATTTTAGATTTCATTTAGCTGTGAAACAGCGTGGATGTTAAATGAAGCAGAATATATCAAATACAGTCATATAAATTAAATTGTTTTTCTCTATCTCTTTCTCTCTCCTTTTTTATGGAGGGGAGGGATAGTAGGGAAGGATTTCAGCTTTTGAACAATCCTTTCTTATCTATTCTTATTTCGGATGTTGGCTTAATATTTTTTATACGCATTCATTTTTCAAAGTATCTTGTTGTTGTTTAATTTACTGTTTCAGATAGAAATGTTTCAAAATTTTCACTTTTCGCTGACATTGTTTCATCATTCCGTTTCCATTTCTTGCCATTAAAATCAATTGTTTACAATCTTTTATAATTTCCCTCTCTTTCCTATTTTTTATTTCAGTAAACCTTCTGACCACTTCAAGTAGCTTTGAATGTCTCATTGATTAATAATTACAGATGCTATTCTTTTTTTGTCTTTAGAGAACACTTCTTTAAATTGGTCATGAATCTCATCATTTCATGTGAGAGGAGCGATCAGTCTGAAAAAAGTGAAAAAGGTATATCTGGAGAAACCATTCGTCCCAAATAGAATAGTACTTGAATCAATGAAAGAAGTAAACTGACGCATTTTTTAAAAAAATGGCAAACTAAAGTGGTGGAAGTTTGAGAACGAAAGAATTGGAAAAATGAAATTTTTTCCTAAATCTGATCTTTACCATAAGAATAACCTGCTTTATCTCTCGCTGTCTCTGACTGAAAACTTCAACTCCTCGAAACAGTCTTTGGAGCTCACACTCAAGGTATCAGTCTAGGAAAAAAGAGACAAAACAAAATGTAGCTTTCAAAAAATGTTTAATTCAGTTACTTCGCTATTTTTCCTTTCTATAATCCTTGATTTGTTTCATGTCTGTAAAAATGAAATTTAGTAACCGACTTTTCATTCATTTCTTGATGTGTAATTCTGAAACTCTGCATAGTTATCATCTCCCAGTGATAATACTATATTTACATATCTTTCGAATTTGGTTATCGATTAATCACTTGATTCCATATGAGAGGGAAATCAAAAAATAGCCAAAATCTATCAAATAGTGATTTCAGTAAAAATTGATTATTTTCTTCCATAATAATCATAAAAATAAATTATGAAATACAATAGAACCCCTGTTTAACGAAATCGGGATATAATGATCCCTCAGTTATAACGAACTTTTTAAATGGTTCCAACGAAACTCCTATATCATCAATGTATTTTCAAATGCTTGTAAAGATCTTCAAAAGAAGGAGTTCTGATATAGCGAACCACAATTTCCACTTTCCCAGCTTAGTTTCACCACTTAAACAAAAAATAACTACTTATTTTCATACTTTAGAGAAATAATTGTAAGTACAGTGGTCAACAAAAAATGGGACACCCTTTAACTCTGGTATCTATTATTGCATCTTCACAAAATTAATGTCGATGTTAATGTCTCAAAGGGATGTTTATTCAGATCGGGAAACTGACTAACCGAGCTAATTAACTGCTATCTCGAAATTTCTCCGTTACGCCTACCAATCTTTCTTTCCGCTGAATGGATTCCTGGTCATAACATTAGCCCCCAAAACACTTTCATATCGTTCTGATGATAATTTCGAGACTTACAGGCTTTTGAAAAAATGGCTCATCTAATGTTATATGAGTTATATTATAAACTTTTGATAATATCTCGGAAAATATTGTAGGTTTCTCAAAACTTTTTTCACTCACTAAAAGAACATAATCTTACTGCATAAAAAAATGAAATAAGTTCATAAATAAAGCAAGAATAATAATTTTTACAAATTTTTCAACATGAAAGTGAAAAAAAGTGAATTGCAACATAGTAAAATTTTTACATGAGAGCAACACTGAGATAATAAAACGTCGGAATCCAAAAAATTGTGAGCATATCTGTAATAGTTTTCGAAATATTATCAACAGTTTACACAACTTATTTAACATTAGATGGTCCATAAGCCATGAGACTTATAGGCTTTTAAAAAATTAACAGAGTTAATTAACTATGTTAATTAACTCGGTTAATCAACTATGTTAATTAACTCGGTTAATCAGTTTCTCTATCTGAATAAACATGTCGCTTTGAGTAATTAACATCGACATTAGTTTTGTGAATACGCAATAATATATACCAGAGTTACAGGTTGCCCCATTTTTACTTTCTCGTATACGAAGTATAACAAAGAGAAAGTATTGTAATCGTCAAAAAATTCGAACTCGAGATTTTGACGAATCTCCACGTTTTAGATCTCCCTCAGTCCGAAAAACACAATTTTAGAATTATGTCTGTCTGTGTGTCTGTATGTCTGTGAACACGATAACTCGAAAACTATTAGAGATAAAGGGATGAAATTTGGTATGTGAACTTGACACATAATTTGTAGGTTTCTGTCAAATTTTGGACAAAATCCGTCCGCGGGAAGTCTGTCTGTCAGTCTGTCCGCGGTCATGCGAACACTATAACTCAAAAACTTGAATAGCTAGATGGATAAAATTTTGTACACAGTTTTATCATCATGAATGTAGGTCCGTATAAAATTTTGGGCCAAATCCGTCAAAGGGTTGACTGTCTGTCGGTCTGTATAATGGCATACTTGTAAAAATTATATCTCCTAAACCCTTTGGCTTATAAGTAAAAATTGGTATGACGTTTGCTAATATAAATTATAGCTCTGTGCTCAAATTTCGTTTCAATCCGTTAAAAAAAAGTTGTTCAAATTGCATATTTGGTTCAAAATGCACATTGGGACTGTGTGTTGGCGAGCGTTTCGCTTATTTTACTCAAGTTAGTATAGTTGGCATTCGACCTTGGCGGTTTACGAAGTTGCGAAATTATAGCGAGCCGCAAACACGCGCTTCGGAAATTATGGCAAACCCCTAAACGAAACTACGTTTTGACATTCTCCAGATGGACGCCTGTGATTAACCAGAGGTATGGTTTAATGTTGTGTGATATCTATAGTAAGATTTCGTACTCAAAAACGTTAAATAAAGTTGTGGTACCTTTTCGCGTGAAAATTGAGAGCACACGAAATTTTTTTTGCAAAATATTAAGTTTTGGGGAATTCATAAATTTTATATGTTTCATTGTAAATCACCATTCATAATTTTTTTTCTAAAAATAACCAGGCCTTGGCTAAATACCCCAAAAATATTTACCTACCAACTGGGTGTTTACCCACCCCACATTACTGGTCGTATGCGAGAAAGTTTCGGGGAGATTACTCCCCCTGGTTTTTGTTGACCACTGTACGATTAATTTCACTGTTTATTTTTTAAGAACAAATATTTATTTCAAATTATTATAGCCCATTAATAATTGCAATTTATTGTAAATAATTTTTACGACACAAAAATGCATTTAAGGTAATAGAAAATCTTTTGTAGCCAGTATTTCTAATACCTCCTCGCCAGAGTTCCTAATGACCCCCTCGGTTATAGCTAACTTCTGGCTTGGTCCGTTAAAGCTTCACTATCAAGGGTTTTGACAGCATATTAAAGTCTAATACGCAAAAGGTGATAAAATTAAAGATTTTAAAAACATGATTTCATTAATGTACTGAAGTAAAGCGGTTAAAACAAAATTGTCAAAACGGGAGTCTCAGAAAACCATACAATGAAGATATGAAACCACGACGGATATCCCAAGAAAGACAATTCTTAAACATTAATTAAGAGTTAAAAATACGAAATAAATATCACTAACATTTCAATTTACTTGGATTATTTTTAGCAGCTCCTTATCCTTTTAGATTTTATCTTGATCTCCATACTTTTGAAGAACAGATTTTATTCTGCTTTTAAGTACATTAATGAAAGCACAGTCTTAAAATCATTTTTATTATTTATGTTCGTGACTTGCATTTTATCCTGCTGCGATCATGCGTTGGTAGATTTCAGACGTAATTTATTCGTAAATACCCTTCTGTATAAAAGGCAACGGCGCCGCTGACCTTTCCTGTCATAGTTTCTCTCTTTTCGAGACTCTTTCCGCGAGACATTATCAGCTCCATGAAACGAGTCCCTTCCGGGCACTGCCATCCATAACCCGGCATTGCACCCTTCTGTGACAGCCGGGCATTTCAAACGAAGCCCCGCACTGTTCGGCCTGCAGTGGCCCCCTGACCTAGGGCACAGAAGGATTCTCCGGTTAATGAGGAGGGTTGTTAATTAGAAGTTCCGAGACTTTTCACTTCGTGTTTCAGAATCAGAGTGAAGAATTAAACGCAGACCTCAGTTCGTCTACTCCAACGAGATCTTGAAAGGAAGCAACCTGAACTGTTCTTTGTTGAAATGGACCTTTCGGCATTTGAATGACGTTGCTTAAAAGCTCATTGTATTAATTCATTAAAATTAGGAAAAGAAAAAGAAGTTTTTAAAAACAAGCTAAGAGTTAAAATTAATTAAAGAGTTGAAAATGTTTCTTATCAAAAATCATAAAAGCGTGAAGCGGTAATATTCCTGTCTTAGATAAACTGGAATGTAATATTTTTTGCTTTATATTTTAATTTTTAAAGCATGTTTAAGAATTTCTCATGATATTCATTGTATCTTATCTCTTTATTGTATTGTGTTTGAAACCTTGTGCTTTTATGATTTTTGATTTGACCTCTGAACTTTAAAGGAAAAAAAAATACTTTTTTGCACTATAGAAGTTTTTAAAATATGTTTTAATTTTTATTATTTCCTACTTTGTAGTTATTTTATTTTCATAATTCATAACATAATTATGAAAATCTCTAATCAGTTTTTCTCAAATTCGTTGCCAGACAGTGCAACATTTACGTAATTATCATTTAATGATAATTAATCGATTAATTGACAATAAAATTCTGAAAACATCAATTTTTTCACAACTGTATACAATTTTTATTTTATTAAAAATTTACTTATTTAATTATTAGCTTCTCATGGTGTAGAATTATTTTTGTGAGGTAAAAATTTGAAATAAAATAAGTGAGTTGATTGAAATTCCCATAAACGAAATTGAATTCTCGATACTACACGTTAGACTCTAACATTCATCAAAGTAAACCATAATTGTTGCGCATTTTTTGTTTTTAATAAGATAAGATCAGTTGAATGATGCTTACTCCTTAAAAAGATTCTCAGCATAAAGCAATGAAAAAAATCTAAAACGCGACTTCAAAAGCAGATTTCCTGACTACGATCGAAGTTATTTTTTTTAAAATTCTTTTTATTCTAAAGTTAAGCAAGAAAATGTTTCTCCCTTCATAAAGTTTTGAAAACAATCTTCTTTTGTTAAAGAATAAAATGTCATTTTCCATAAAAAAAAATATTGACTGATACTATTCTGAAACGAAAAATAATTCCGGAACTCTGTCTAAAGGGTGCTCTTTTCAATTCAGGAATTATCCTCAATAAAGAGAATTTCTATGATAACTCTTTATTATGTATATTTTTCTGTTTTCACGTTTCATGAGTCTCTTTATTTACATTTTATACGCATCAGCAACTACAAATCGTGTCTACTTGAATAATTATTCCTTTGAAGGTTGGCAGATTATAATTTTCCCGTTACATGATTTCAATCTTTTCTTTTGGAGCTGATGGGGAAGAATGAATTAAATAAAAGAATACAATGGAATTGGGGCAAATAAATATGCTCAAATATTCTATATACATCTTTTATTTCTCAATTACATTGTTTTTTAAATAATCTTGTTGATAAGAGCTTTGTGGTTATTAATTATGCTTACTTTTCACCCAAGATTGGTGCAGCATGTTATGCACCTATCGCACCTAACCTCTGTTGGATGGGTTTTTATGTAAATTATTTATGTTTACTTTCCGCCTAAGATATGAATGAATGTTATTTAGAATATGTTAGGTATAATGTTATTTTAAATGCTTTACACATTTAAGGTAGAGTTCGGTAATAGAAAAAAATTTTAACTTGTGAGACACATCAATATTTTAACAAAATAAAAGCTCATTTATGTCGGTCTAAAAGTTCTAAATTAGGTTTCGAAGACCACGGCTTCTGGAATGAAGGTTTCCAAGTTTGAAACCTGATTTACCTTAAAGACCGCAGTGTATGTGTCCCAGGTTCACATTAGGTCTGACTTCGAGGATCAAACGTACTCTTTCCTGGCGTAGTGCGGAAATTTGGAAAAGGGGTGTCAGTTCAGGCGTCTTCTGAATGAGGCATGGAATCATGGAGTCCACGCAAAACAGCTCTCGTGTGTCTTCAATAATACATGTATATTAAAAATAAACTGAACTTATATAACAAAATTACACTAAATTGAGTCCTCAATTATTTCTTTCTTTCAGTATCACTTTTTCTAAAACAGTATTTGTTTGACAGAACAATTTAATGTTGACTTACGATCTGAATTTTTTTCTACAGTGTGTAATGAAGAAATTTTTGCATCAGGGTGACTAAAGTTAGTTTCCGACATTTGAATTAGGAACAAAGTAGTATCTCATACTTTAACATGTACTTATATCATCTATAAACAATATTATACGTTAAAACATTGCAAAGCATGCTAAAAAACACAAGTCAAATCACAAAAAATGGAATAAATCAAAATAATAGGATATCAAAAATATTTTTAAAACTAAGAAACAAATATCATTGATATTCGGATACTGATATTAGACTCAGAAAGTTTCGTAAAATCTTAAGATAATTTTGAAAAATATCACCTGCCTCAATTTCAGAAACAGTAAAAAAAATTATTTTTCAGCTTTAAATTCTGTGTGTTCATCACCCTTTTAAAGCACCACAACGCTTGCGTATGATTTGATGATAACCACTTCAATTTTAACCAAATTAAGAAAGCTGGAAGCTCTCCGAATAAAATGTTTTCGCCGGCAAACATTACTAAAAAACCCTCTCAAGCTCTAAGGGACTCTACTGTATTTGGTATTGTTCGGATTACGATGCTTTGATGTTCCCGGAGTGAAATTGAGTTTGAAGAGTTTCAGGGATCCATCGAAGTTTGTTTAAATTTTTTTAGAAAATAAGGCGTAGATGGGGTTAGATATAAAAGTTTCAGTGCAGATAGGCATATTTTGGATGAGATGTGAAAGTTTCAGGGTTAAGATAACAACTAAAAGAATCTGGGTGTGCATTAACTTGCTTTATACCTGAAAACACAAAAGAATATCTAGATTTTAATCTGTATTAAACTTCTCTGAAATGTGTTTGGATAAGCTTTGATCCTCTTTCTCTGGACGAAAGAAAAAGAAGGATCCTCGCCCATTAGAGGGCATTACAGTGTATTGCCATTAAGAGGATGGCGATGCGAAGTAGCTGCAGTTTTCGGAGAGGCGAATTGTATGAGTGGAACTCCTTTCATGATTAGGCTGATGAAGTGTTAGAAGGTATTAAATATGGACGAAAAAAATGTGAAGTAATTCGCTCAAGAGTTTTGCTCTCAACGTGCATGTAAAAACGACAAGGAAGGCAGCAGGAGAAAAAGAGGAAAGAGAGATAGAAGAAGAAAAGAGCTTTTTATATTAATCTAACACACACGGGAAAGGAGTAATCATGATAGTTAATGTATATTCGAAATATTTCAGTACATTTCAATTTATTAAACTACGTTAAGTCTTTTGAGTTTTATTTTTAATAGGATGCCTGCTATTCATCAAACATCACGTTTCTGGATTAATCAAATGCTTCAAAAGTTGTAATGAGATGCTTCTAATGAGCGATTGTGGTGAATGGAAATTATATTAATTCACAAATAATTCAGAATAGTGTTCAAATTTTAACATAAAATAAAACAATAGACTATTAAAAATGATTTATCAAGACACAGCAAAATCAACTATTTATTCACTAAATGTTAACTTCTACAGATCTTTAGATTTCCATAATAAGTGCCAAAAACAAAAGAAAATATATTTAATAATATTTTCTAGAAACACCTTTTCATTGTAAAATAAATCTTTTAAAATATTGTTTTCTACTTTTTTATTTACATATAATTCATTAATATGAATGAGGTGTAAAAAACATGGTATTCACTGGGAGAAAATTCAGGACGGTAGGGTGAATGATCAAACCTCTCCCATTGGCGCTCTAGCAGAAGATCCGTTGTTCCACGATTCGCATGGTTGCGAACATTCAGGAACTATCAGGTTGAGTAAAAAGTTTTCCTCCATGGGTAGATACTTCCGCGCCAACAGCTGCCATTTCTGTGGTTATTAACCTTTCCACAAACGGCGTTTTGCATTCGAAAGCTGAAAATTAGATCTACACGACTGTGTAATTTGTTTGTTGAAAATTTATTATCTTGTGCGTCAAAAAACTGTGTAAATTGGAGCTATCACGTCAACAGATCAGAATGATTATGTACTATGAATTCCGTAACAAACTTCGTGCGACTGAATGCCGCCAAAAATGTGTGAAAGTTTAGGCATCAGTACTATTTCTTGTGATACAGTCAAAGTTTGGTTTTGGAAGTTTAAGGCTGGAAATTTCGACATTGAAGATGAACCACGTTCTGGCCGCCCTATTGAAGTTGATTGTGAGCAGTTAAAGCAAATCATTGATCAAGACAGAAATGTTTCAACACGAACTATTGCGTTAGAGCTTGACGTTTGCCAAAAAACAATAGTTAACGCTCTGAAACGCATAAATGTAACATTTAAATTGAACCACTGGGTGCCTCAAGAACTGACTGCTGAAGACAAGCGCAAGAGAAAAGCAGCCTGTTTGGTTCTGCTCAGAGATCAAAGGAAAGAGAAAATTCTGGACAAAATTGTGACCTGTGATGAAAAATGGGTGTACTACAACAATACAAACCGTAAAGGAGGGTGGTCAGCACCTGGGGAATCAGCAGGATCGGTTGCAAGACGAGCTCTAATTAACAAGAAGGTGCTTCTCTGTATCTGGTGGGATTGTCGCGGAATTATCTACAAAGAGTACTTGAAAAGTTGACAGACTATCAACAGTGCAATATACAGCAGTATGCTAATCAAAGTTCGTAATGTCATTCGCGAAAAATGAAGAAACGAGTTCAGAAGGAAGGTGTTTCTCTTTCATCAAAATAACGCTCGGCCACATGTTAGTACGAGGACCGTCTGGACACTCTACAAGCTGGAGAGTAGGATTTCGTATAGCATCCACCATACAGCACAGACATGTCCCCTTCGTATTTCTATCTGTTTTCACATCTGCATTCGTCTTGATGGCTCTATCTTCAATTCAAATGAGGAGGTCATAAATGAGGTCCATCTCTTTCTGGACTTAAGCACGCCACAGTTTTTCACAGAAGGGATTGAAAAGTTGCCAAAACGTTGGCAGACGATTGTATATGTGAATGGAGATTACTATCCTCAATATCTTTGCTGTTTTCGTATGTATTTATCACTTTAAAATAAAAAAAAAATTGGCGGAAAACTTTTTACTCAACCTGATATTAACACACGGATCAAACACAACGCCTGCACTGAGCCTCTCGTGCGTTTGAATGATTCGTCGCAATTTTTGCAGAGTTTGACAGTAGCTGTCCGTGTTCACCTGTAACCAGGAAATCAATGAGCAGGATGATTTTTCTATCCCTGACAGCCGTTATACTCAATTTACTTGCCAACTTTGCTTTAATTTGCCCTGCATGCCATTGTACCTTGCTTGAATTTTGTCCTGCTCTTCCAGCAGAATGCGAGTCCATCGCGGTTTTCGCGATAAAGTGAGGAAGCCACATTTCATCACAAGTGACGATTATATCCAGGATCTCGTTGGAATGACGACACAGCTGCAGAAATGATAATGCTGATTCCGCGTTTGCTTTTTTTTGTCTGGGATTGAAGTCATGTCCTCCAATGTGGCTTTGAAAGTTGATGACTTTCAGAAACTTTTTTGCAATAACGCAGCTCTCTCTTTTTGGTTATGACACCTGAACCATACACTTGATTCAGCTGTAGATAAATTTCAATTAAAAAATGTACATGTATATACAATAGTTCTCACCTAGAAATTTGCAGGAAAATAGGATAAAAGCCAACGTCTTCAGGCGCTACGACGGAGATTCTGCGTACAATCAGCAAACACCAACTTTCGCGTGTGATAGACAGGATCTGAATCTCTCGGCTTTCGCCTACACATCTCCTTCATTATCAGTGTTCCTTCATTATAGTGTTATTTACAATTAATTCCAATGTAACTCATTGATCTAAAAATGCGCAAACCGAACAAATAATCCGATATGGATCTAAAGAAGAAATACAAACATAATTAAGGGAAATTATTATACGAAATGTCATAGGAACGTACAAAATGTTCTTTGTAACACATTTGTCTCGCTTGAAATGCAGTTAATCTTCGTGTCAAGTAAGTGCAGTAAGCATTCGAGCATTCAAATTTAGCAGACTAAAGTCTTATTTTCAACTTAAGTATTGCCTCCAGATACATGTGTTGGGAATTGGCTGTAAGCAATGTAGTAGATATTCGTAACCTAAATTTTACCGGAGATTGTTTTGTCTGAATAAATGTACACTTCACGTAAAATGATTAACAGGAACACGTGAGCAGGTTGATTTTATATTTGTGTTGTCAAGAGATTTGCGACATGAATCTGACAGGTGTCTCCGAAATCAGCGGAAGTAGAAAATTCCAATATGTGTCGCTTTCTAACATCCGGAGCGATATGTTGCGAAATTATTCCCCGACAGCTATTTGCAGACTTTTCAAGAAGCCGGCTCTTTTGCCATCCCTGTTCCACGAGCCGTTTGTGCTTGCGCAGTGTCAGAACTCGACCCTTCAGAATGTCACGAAATATACATAAAGGATTAGTTTGATCATTGTTCAGGCACGAACTTTACAGTTCAATATGAAAAGAAGTTTTAATTTTGTTTACCATGAGTTTGTAACAAAGAAAATGGGACAATAATTAGGAGCGCAACTGATATACACTTTCCAAATTAGTGTAAACATTTCCCAATGAATAGTAAAAAGCTTTTAAATAATTTTTGTAAGAATTAAGTCTATGCTTTACATTTGCATATTTTATTAATCAACGAAATCGTACTGTACAGTGTGCATGATTTCATGTTTCCTGCAGTTAAGTTCGACATTATAAAATTTACATTGAAATGTGCGCAATATTTTTATTCTTTGGCTTCTTTTCTGTAATAAATTTTTAATGCTTACAGTACAGTACATAACAGACATTTATAACGTAATTACCTGTCCTTTGATGTCGAAAAATAGGCCTCACTTAATCGGATAATTGGTATTCTATTGTAATTTTGTATTGAAACTATTACTTTTTAAATTAATTATTTTTGTTAATTATTAATTTATTTATTCAAATTACTTACTGTTTAACAGTTATATTATTTATTAAAACTTTTTAAATTACAAGTAACTGTTTAGTGCCGCTTTTTGTTAAAAAATATGTCAGCCTTTTCTTATAATATATTTGATTTTAGACCGCTTTTCTGAATTTGAATTCTTTTATAATCAAATTTTTATTATGATCCTCATCAGCTCCGAAATAGCCAAGTTACTTTTTTATAAGCTTCGATTCAACTTGACTCTCGTGTCCTCAAATCTTGAGATCGATTTCTTATCCACGATAAAGGCGAAGTTTTAGGGGCGATAAAGTTTGGAAGGTGATAACCTTACGTTACGTAGGGTTGTAAAAACACCACGAAGCCAACAGAGAATGCGCTATACTACAGGCGCTGCACCGATGAATGACGTAATAGTACGTGTTTCAACGCGTCTTGGGTTTACTTTCTATTAGAATTCGCCAACAACCAGAAGTAGATTTTATTTTTACTTCGTGTGCGCCAAACGTTTCTCATTCAAAGCAAAAAGAGAAAGTTGTTTAGATCGATTCTTCTTTTTTCTATTACATTGTTGATAATAATTGTAAGTTATTACGTAATATATTACGGATTTATGCTTCAGAAAGTTAATGTCATTAATTCATTTTAAAAATGTAATTGTACATATGTATATAGTAATTTTAATACGTGTTTTATATTGGAGAATTCAATAATTGAATTTGGTTTACTATACCTAACATGTCCTGTGTATTCGTGTCAGCCATCACTAAAAAGTAGAAAATAAAATAAATAGAACAAAATTTTTAAGGTATAAAGCTTTTATTC
>BGPR01007879.1:37218-58336 GCA_013235015.1 Araneus ventricosus | reverse complement strand
GATTTAGTCTTAAACACGATAATTCACATTTGGGACTTTGAAAGAGGTTAGTAGTTTTCTTTCCAATCTCATTAATATTTTTTTCTTTTTCATAATAAAGTTGACTCTCGTTATAACGACCACACATTATAAAGACCATTTCATTATAATGACAAGTGATAAAATCCGCAACTCTGTTTCCCTATGCACTATGTTATTTTACTTCCGGTATAACGACCGTACAGTGTCGTCTAATCCGAATACAACGTCCGAATTCAGCGAAACACTCTTCCTGTATTTTCCAAAAGAACATGTTTTGAACGTGACCTTGATTATGAATTGCCAAGCTTCGTAGATGTAAGTCCTCAGTGTTACAGCTTTGACGGGGAGAATATCACTCCACAGCACGGAAATTAAGAATAGCCTAGAATAAAAAAATGAGACTTTAAAATGTTTTTCTGAAAGGCAGAACATTATTTATCATCTTGAACTGAAATGGAAAATTATGTTTTGCAAAAAGCATACATGCAGAAAAGACAAACAACCATTTTTGATTTTTTCTTTCGAAAATAAAAGTTTTCTAAGTATATAACACCCTTTATTTTCTACTTTAAAATCTGTTTTAGAAATATATTTTTAATTGATAAAATTTTATTTTTAATACAAATGATAAAAAATAAGTTGAGCATTTAGCTGGATTCTCTTTACAAATCGCCTATTTGTATGGAACTGCTGAGCGTGCATGTGTACAGTTTTTAATTATATCCACTATAGCGACCACTCGTTATGAAGACCTTTTGCTGTGGGACGCAGAAGGATCGTTATAACGAGCGTCGACTGTATTTCATTCTTACAGTTACAAAATCGGATAAATAATAACTAGTTTCTACCTGGATTTGTCATCATTTTCGAAGGAAGTAGTTTCACATCGTACTGGAAAACTATAGAATGTTGTGTCAGAAACAGAAACAGGAAAAAAAATGGCTATTACCACAATACCAAGGAAAAGAAAAAATTTTAAAATAACATATCAATTGATAAAGTGTACCAGAATGTCATACAACGGAACAGTTGGTTTATTTAAAATGTTTATCTGTATCTTTTAATTGCATATAAATTTCATGAAAAGAAATTTAACGAGAACATGAATGTTTGCTTCTCGTTGGCTACTAAATTAACGAGGTTTGGCAATCTTTCCTCCTATTTTAAAATAAAACAAATCTTCAGAAGTTTCAGTTTTCTTCTTTCTTCTATCGGTTCAAATTTATGCATAAACTAAATTAAGTGAAATTCGGAATAGTTTTTCAAATAAAATAAGAAATAGTTTAGAAAATTGTGAATTCTTTATGGAATTACAGAATACGTTTTATCTTAAGCTACCTAGTTAAATTTTTACTAAGGATAGATAATGAGACTTCTATTCATAAACAATCATCTTATAGATGATTTAGAATTCTGATCGTGAAAATTTTATTGATATCCCATAGAATATAATTTCACCAATTCAGAGGAACAAAATAATAATCTTCAACGATTTAAACAATAATACTTTATAAACAAAGAAACCGATTGGATCAGGATTCGATTTATTTATGACAATAAATGAAATGCATAGTTGATTTTCTTTATTCGACTTTCCTTGATTTGTTTATCGAAATGATTCATTTTATTTTCGTATTGATTGTACATTTTTAGTCTCATCCAAGCATTTAAAGTACGTATGTTACTCGAAAACCATAGCTTACCTGTAGTATTTTTAAAAATAATATATTTTCCTATACTTAGAAAGAAAAATAAAGCTTCTCCAAATATATATTGCAAGGAAATTAATATAAATTTACGAATCATTTAAAGTAACCGAGGAGAAAATTGTCAATAAGCTTGCTCATATTTATATTTGCATATTCTGTAACTCAGTTTGTCTTAGAAATGAACACACAAAAAACACCCTGCATGTATGTTTACATTTCATTTCTAGTTTCAAGGGAAATTCCATTTTGCAGTCGGATGAATCAATTTATATCATTATTTTGAAATGAAACAGATGCATGAAATGAACAGATGTTTGAACAGTGATTGGGTATTTGAACGAGTACTAAATAATGAGGGTTATATTACATGCCCAGGGAATATTTGAACACAATCTTTCTCTGAAATAAAAGAAAATGCTATCAGAACATTCGACCTCAATTTAGATCGTCATATTTTAAGAATAATTTTTTATATCGATTACCTAGTTTTTACAACAATAAATTCGAACTAACATTTGAAAGAATAAGCATAGATTTGAATTAACAGATTTTTAAAAATGTATTGCATTTTATTTGCATTTAGCTACTTTGAATATGTTTGCTATATCCTTTTTCATTATTCGTACATTCCAAAAAATCATTTTAAAACAAAATTTTGATCTTTTTATTAATTTTTCAGTAAGAAATCGTTTTCTCAATAGTTATGCAATATTATTTGAAAATCGGATGACAAAACGAAATTTATTCCTTAAAGTTATTATTTTGGCACTTCCTGCTATAAGGATGTAGGTATGAATGAGTTTTTCAGGGTTCGAATTGCGTTTAAATTGACATTAGCCTAAAACAACCACCAACATAAAGAATTAATTTTTTTTCTTTAACCATAAATTTATTAATAACATATTTCATTTTACTAGCACATATCAGACATTTTGCTTGAAACGAAAGAAGTTTATGTATAAATAAATTTATAATTATGATAAGTTTAGGTAATTTGTTAATGATATTGATAGTCTCTAATTTTAATTAATATAATGAAAATTTTAATTTCGATTGTTTCTATGTTCTTTTGCCAAGTAAATTATTTTTTTAATGCCTGAAGAAAAAATCATGACTTCACAGCACATCGTAAGTCAACGTAAAGCTGATGATAGTTGTTATGCAATGTTTATAACGTAACAGTTATGTCGTATGAATATCTTCAATATGTGAAACGCATTTTTCCAATAAAAATCAAGTGATCTGGTTTCCTTGTAAATTTCAGCATACCATAACGCGAGTTTCTACTTAATATCTAGTAAAAGATATTTATTCTATATGGAAACTCTCGACTTATAAAAACTACCTGTAGAAATAAAATTAAAATCCCTAAAACTTTTTTGCACTTAAGGAGACATACGACTGTTAAGCCTCGGAAATTTTCGATTTTATGAAAATAAAATATTATTTCCCTGTCTTTTCTGAACAATTTAAAACAATACGCGTTAAAAAATTCCCATAATGAAAAGTTATGAAGGAAAATGTATCAGCTCTTCAACGTAAACAATGAAAGTGGCCATATCTTTAAAGCATAATATCTCAAAATGTGTTTTTTTTTTATATTGCACGCACGATATATCAAGAACTATTGAATATTTTTACATAAAAATTTTAACGAATATGTATTTTGCTATGTTCTAGAAATTGAACCACATTTTTGTACATATTTCTCAAAGGAGTGTTTTTTTGGTGGGTTAGAAAAGTTGAAATGATAACTACTTTTAACATTTTTATTTTATATTGGCATATAAAATATAAATGAAATTTAAATGTTAATAAATTGTGGTTCAGTTTCTTAAACAGACTGTTTGGATTGCTTAGATACCAAAATATTGTGTTTATATAAATACTTTATCCGTAATCATGCGCGCGAGGTGACTATTTAATTTTTTCTCCAATTATACCCATATTTATTACTCTTCCAAATAAATACATACCAATATGAAGGTTTTAAAATGTGTGAACTATAACAGAAAGAACATATGCTTTTATAGAAAAAAAGTGAGTTTGTGAATTGCATTGCTTTAGAGATATAATGTATCGAATATGACAGTTTTCCGCCATTTTTTCGAGGTTTAAGAGTCGTATGTCTCCTTAAAAATATCGTTATCTCGCTCCTATTCTATTATATGAAGATTTTCCCCGAAACTTTCCCTCTTACCTTCCAAAACCGAAGCATTTATTCCTGGAATTCTTGAAATTTGTGCTGCCACCATTCATCTAATAAATATTCTTACTGCAAGGTCGGCTTATTCCGATTTCGAGGCCTGAAATAAAGCGTTCTGTTTCCCAGGCGTGATATTCGATAAGTAAGTCTTCTGAGAGGGATCCGTTTATACACCGGAGAAAGTTGCAGGCTTCCAAATGTTCCCTTCGTTTGTTTCAAAAGAGACTGAATTATTCCATAAGTTCTGTCTCAAAGGGATTCTCTTAGGGGAAACGGGTGACATTTAATACATTCGCTGAGTCGAAATGAATTTTACCAGGGATAGAACTTAATACTTATTTCTTCTCATATGTTTTTGCAAATGAATCTAGCAGGTCCTCAGTGTGCACTCAGGCGAATATAATCCTGTTTTTAAATTATGTTATTCTTTATTTCAGAATAGATCGCGTTTGCATCTTCAGTATCTTTTCTAGAGAATTTAAATTAGCTTAGAGGAATCTTGTAATCTTTTGCTCCATTGTTCACATGTCCATCAAAATTTCACCCATACGTTTCTATTTATAAAGAGATTAGCAATATGTTATGTGAATTAATCCATAATCTGTGAAACAGAGCAGTGATATCTCTATGAGACCACGATCGCAGAAAAAATTGAAATATAGTAAAACTCTAGCTAAAGCCTCGTCGATAGTGAAATCTAAGCATGATGGAAAATGAAAGAGATGGACCTGGTTGGCTTTGCATTTCTGACAAACATACACTTAGTATAATTACAAAAAAGGAATACTTTACGTATGTTTAGATATTCTGTTTTGTGTTATTAAAATTTTAACTTTCGTTCATTTTTTTATTACACCGCAAACTTGCACTTTTATCACATTTGAAATATTGTTTTATACATTTTTATTTATTTATGTATAGCATCGTATTATCGAATACATAGACTGTTATAAAATGGCTAAAATTCAAAATTTGTAAAACTAAATGCATTAATTAAGTCATTTTTCTTTTTATTTAATCGTTGTCTTTAAAACTATGACCATCCATCCAAAATGGGATATAGAAATCTCTACTATTCTTTATCCTAAGTTGTACATCTTGATTCAGCGTCCAAGTCAAAATGTTACTTCTCCTCACAATTTATTAATTGTGATCTCGGTATTATCATCTCCTTTGTAGTCTCTAGAGAGAGCTTGGTTTAGTTCAATTTTCGGCGAAATGCATTTAATTCTATTCTGAAAAATAATTTTAATCTTATTGAAAATAAATCCTTCGAAAAGTTAGTATTGCGATCTTAAAAAGAAAATCACCCTCAACATTAGGTGAACCTCCACGCTTCAGACTTCCCTGATTCTGAACATTTTTTTAGAAGTAGCTCTGTCTCTGTTTACATTAACACGACAATTCAAAAACGTTTTTCAAAGCTCTTTCTAACTGTCCTCTTTCCTACTAATATAACGAAACGAATCAATAAAAATTTAATCTATGACATTAAATAATTTTAATCTTCTTGAGAATAAATCCTGCAAAAAGTTAGCATTGTGATCTGAAAAAGAAAATCACCCTCAACATTAGGTGAACCTCCACGCTTCAGACTTCCCTGATTCTGAACATTTTTTAGAAGTAGCTCTGTCCTTGTTTAACACGACAACTCAAAAACGTTTTTCAAAGCTCTTTCTAACTGTCCCCTTCCCTACTAATATAACGAAACGGATCAATAAAAATTTAATCTATGACATTAAATAATTTTAATCCCTTGCATCATATCTTTTTAATGGTGAATGATTAAAATTATTTATTTATTCTGTGATGATAAATAACTCATGGAATGTTCCTTGTATTCTAAGCCGATGGAAGCATTTGTAAATAAATTTTTGTTATGTTTATTATACCATGATGAGTTATAGCTCAGAATACCAGATAACTTAAATGAATAGGTAATAAACCTATCAATTAACATTCTAGGTTGATTTATTTCTTGCATATATAAAGTATCCCTCTAGCTTTGAAAATATTTGCTGTCACTATGTTCTCAACTAAAGCACAAGTAAAACAAAAGAAATTTCTCATCGGTATGTGGAAGAAGAATTTCATGTCTGAGATCGGGCAGACAGGCCGAATACATTAAATACTCAATCTTAATTGATTTGTTTGTGTTTTCTTTTTTCACTTCAGAAACGTAATCAGTTATTTCTTCCTCAGAGAGACAACTTAATTACCGAATAAATTGAGTTGCTTTCTTTTTTCAACTACTTAGATTGTTATTTAAAATACCCAACGTTCCAAGCAGTTTATAATAAATGAATACGAATTTCTAGATAATTTCTTTCAGTAATTCTGCAGAAATGATCTTGTATGTTTTATATTACTGGCAGAACGCTTTGCTTTATTAAACAGAACTACTTTTTATATGTAACGTAAACTAATTAAATGGTTAATGTACTTTATTTCCATTATGAAGGCTACATAAATCGATCTTCCGTTTTGTGCAATAGTGCATGGGAAAATAAATATTAAATATTCTTTGGGTGTGTAATTGCAAACCGAACTTCATACTAGTTGCATAGAAACTCTAACTCAAAAGATCCACTCAAATTATTTTGGATCATATTATTATTGTTATAAGACATGTATTTTAGAAGAGAGTCATTCGAAAACANNNCGAAATTGTACCAATTCTCACTATATTTTACCTCACTTAAATGCATGTATTGCTATTATTTATGAATTTAAACTGAATGAAGAAAAGGCAAATTTTCTTTCCCTTTTTTAAAATTTCGGAATCGATTAAGAAGTCTTCTAAATGTCGTATATTAAATAGCATCTCAATTTAAATTAGTTCATACAGTTTCTTAACTGATTTTGTTGATTAAACACGTGACATGAATAGACAACCTTGCATCTCAACAAAATAGAACTTAAAATTCAGTCCTCTAATAAAGGCTTTTAGCTGCGTAGTTCTTTCAATGTCCATTCCTGTATTTCATGGACATTGTACCTTTGCTTGATATATTATGAGACGGCAGACATATCCATTGCCAAAAGTATTTAAAATGCTGCGAATGGAATATAATGAATGGAAGGCGGGGTTGAGATCGTGTGAGCTGATTTAAACATAATTAATTAATTGTTAATGTTTTGAAACATTTACAATTTCAGATGGGAGTTCGAAAACCACTTATAAGATAAACCACTCTGTATCACTATATCTTTCATAATTATCATCACATCACTATATCTTTTAGTATTTGTAACAGTAATAATTGATAAAATTTAACGAAAATTAAATTAAATATTAATAGAAATTGAATTAAAAATTAATTAAAATTCTTTTGCATTATACAGAAAGGCGCATATGCAGCTGCTTCTGATAGAATACATGAAAACAAAAGTAGAACTTCCAAAATTAAGAAAAATTATAAAAAATAAACATTAATAAAACCTTAATATAAAACACAAAAAAGCAAATTAGAACGAAAAATACAATTAGAATGAAAGCAAAATGGAGGAAAATTGGAAAAGAACCAAAATGGCGATTCGTCCTCAGAGACCACACGCCATTGTAGCTCTAAAACAGGACAAAACTTTTCTGAATAAAGGAATGACCATTAGTCAAAAATTATTCCTTTATGTGGCCTGAATTTTGTCCAACATCTGAAAATAGGAAAAAAGAAAAAACACAACAGATACGGAAATAATAACATACAGAATGAACAGAAATAATAATGAGACAGAAACCAAAAAGCAAAAAGTTATCCTCTTTCAAAACAGACGCTCTAAAATCCTATTTTCAGATGTTGGACAAAATTCAGGCCACATAAAGGAATAATTTTTGACTAATGGTCATTCCTTTATTCAGTAAAGTTTTGTCCTGTTTTAGAGCTACAATGGCGTGTGGTCTCTGAGGACGAATCGCCATTTTGGTTCTTTTCCAATTTTCCTCCATTTTGCTTTCATTCTAATTGTATTTTTCGTTCTAATTTGCTTTTTTGTGTTTTATATTAAGGTTTTATTAATGTTTATTTTTTATAATTTTTCTTAATTTTGGAAGTTCTAATTTTAGTATTTGTGGTACTTGACCATCCAAATTAATCATATTTTATATTCTATGCTTCTTAACGAATTCAAACAAATTGTTTTTGATATTTCTATTCCTTTTTTTCCAATTTTTTTAGAACCTAACAAAAACGCATTCCGTTATCAGAACATTTATGTAATGGAACGCATAGCGGGCGACCACCAATAGCAGGGGAAAGTCAGGTAAGATGGCGACCTTAAGATTTGGGGCTTTTTCCTGACCTTAATATTCGTTGAAGGAGAATTATTGTTTCGGAGGAAACTTCTTCAACTCTATATTTTTATGTGATATTTTTTTTTAATTTTTATTTTCAAATTTGAAACCCCAAAATTTCATTTTAGAAGAAAAAACTAATTTTCGTCATCTTACCCGACTGTCCTGTTAAGTTGACGAACTAAGATAACAATTTAATTCAACACATCCATATGATATTAAAAAACTATTTAAAACTGCCTAGATCATATCTTGATCACAACAAATTGCACATAACACAACACAAACATAATCGGACTAAAGTAACAGTACAAAACAAATGAAATATTATCAATCGAAATTTGAGATTCAAACCTTAAGAAATGAAATCAATTACAAAAATCGCTTCGCCGTGGGCTTGGATTTTCTCCCAGCCAGTACAGGTGAAATGGTGCCAGAGCTTGCACATGAAACATTGGGATTCCAAACTGTTTTTCCTTGACCCTGCAAATGATGCATTCTTCATTATCGAGGTCTTCTGGGTCCAGATTGTCATCAGCATCAACGTAAGGAAATTCAAATGAAGAAATTGAGTCTTCAGACACAGAGCATTGGAAATCGAGGTGTTGCTTAGCTATTTTTTCCTTTTTTGTAGAATTTTTAGCTTTATTAACTTCAGCATTCTTCGACTGTCACAGTTTTCGTTTATCTTCTATTTACTGTATAACCTTTTTAAATGAGATGCTCTTTGTTCACTGGAGTGCCAGTGAGTTGCAGGAAAGGCAAGTGGCAGTCAGGTAGCACGACGAGCTCATAAATTAACGAGGAGGAGTAAATCATCTTACCCTCCACTTAATTTGTCATCTTACCCGATTTCGCCTTTTTATTTCGATATTGAAAGCATTTTGATTAAGTCTTAACGAATATGACATGTATAAATCAAAAATCTTTACTCCGTGAACGCTATCCCTTACCAAGCAACAAGCAAAAGTTGCGTAGAAACAACTTAAAAACACTATACCGCGTATTGTGAATCACGCTAATAACGGGTTGGAATCTTTTGGTGTGACACGGGTAGATGGTGCTATAGGTGTCTAATGATGCAGAATAGGGCCATTCATGTAGGGAAAGTTTCGAGAAAATTCCTATTCGTCATCTTACACTCTTCGTTGTCTTATCCGACTTTTCCCTACATTGATGAGAAGTCGCCGGATAAGTAAGCAGGTTCTCTCTTCTCTTGTGAGCATATTACTGGGTATGTGGTTGTTTTGAGGCGCATTTCCGATGACGTTGCGTCCTTTCTACCTGAGGGATCCGACCCGGGGTTGGTAATTGTCATGAGGTAACAGGCCACATTCCTCGTGTTAGTGGCGAGGAGGTTTGGTCATTCGCAACGTCTCTACGATAGAATGGGGTCCAATCAGTTTTGGTTTGTTTACGTAAGGAACTTGAAGTATTCACGAGTCAGCATCTGAAATCGACAGGTAGGCTACAGAAGAAATCAATAAACTCGATCCTTCCAAATTAACAACCAAAAGTAGAAAGTGAATGCTGTTCCTATTTCATTAATAATTTGTTTATTTCCTTTCAGAGTTTCTTAACTCTTAGAGGCACGGGTTTTAGCCATAACAATAGGGAACGGAGGCGCACTCAGTACGCAACCTTGTTTTTCATCGATTATGCTTCTTAACACCTAAGTGACTTAGTTTTTCACATTTAATACTATAAGGTATTCTCCCGAAGGTTTAATCTTGACATCCTTTTTCTCCCTAAGAGATAAAGAAAGCCTAGTAATACCATCAATGCAACATAACACTCGTTTTGCTTATTGATACCTTCGAAGCTTACCTGTCAATGTCACTTCACGTATAAAATTGTATATCAATCATATATAAGTTGGCAATCTTCAAGATGTCTATTGGATAATTATTTGTTGGAAGAATTCATCGCACACATAATCACAGCTTTGGGAAGCATAGAAAATGTTTCCAAAAATATTTTTACAAAGGGTTCTCGAAAATTTACTTTTTAGTAGAGATTATTTTCATTTGTGAATCCCCGAAACTTCCTTGATTTTTCGACAGTCTTCATTTTATGAATGGTTTTCATAAAATAATTAGATTCGTTATCATCTGAACCTTCATCTGATAAATCCTCAATGTTCTGAAGATCATTGACCTCATTTCCAGAGTTTGATAGATGATTCCCTTCGATATTCTCCTTATCATTCATAACCGACGCATTAATGTAGTCACAGGCCTTCTCTTCATCACAAAAGTTCTTACAAAACTGGAAGGTAGCTATTAGGAGGCATGATTTGATTCTTTTTGAGGCGAAACATGATGACACGGGCGGCCTACTAAGTGCGCCAAAACAGATCTCGACTAAATTACTGACGTATAAAGAATGACTGCCTAGCTATCTTTGTTCCTGGCCTCCATGAGTTTGGAGGAGGTTAGCTGGTAGAGTAAAGGGGGAAGCCCGGCAATTCGGCTAATTAATAATGGTTGCATTGGCAATTTTTCCTGGTTGGTGGACTTTATACTCCAGCCCGTGACTTGGAGGGTTAATTTACTTTATAATTATAAATCAAAAAGCATATCTACTACTGATAATGAGTATATATGTAATGAAGTTAATAAAATTATTTGTTTGTTTAAGTTCTTGAATATTGCTAAGTATTTTAATAAGATACATTACTTTCTAAAATGGTAATCATGCAGAATTATACGATGTTATATTATAATATTATATTGTATAGAATTATAGAATATTACATAGATATAAAGTTGTTTCCCTGAGATGCTAATCTTGGCGAATTGGCGATAAATTTGGCGACCTTGGTGACCATTTTGGCGACTTGGCGGCGACTTTGGTGACAGAAAGAATTTTTTTGAAGGACCTCGAACTTTCAACTATTTCTACCGGTTTCATGAACTTTCTGGAGATTACGTCACTTCCTACGTAATGAAGTCACTTCCTGTTGAAAAAGTATAAAAGCAAGCTCTCAAGCCAAGAAAAGTGGTTGGATTTTGATCAGCAAGCAAGCTGGTGAGCTAACAAGAAACCTTTGAGCGCTGTGTTGAGATTTATTGGTAGTCTCTGTTGTGAATCTTTACTAGTGCTGTGTTAATACTTGTGCTACGTTGCTTTGCTTAGAATATTTGTAAAATAAAGAGCTTAATTTTTTAATTCTGCTTACCCACAAGACGATTTCGTAACACAACCTTTAATAATTCGTAATTGTTAACGGTTGCATTGGCACTTTTTCCTCGTTGGTGGACTTTATAAGCCAGCCCGTGGCTTTGAGGGTTAATTTACTTTATAATTTTAAATCAAAAAGCATATCTATTACTGATAAAGAGTATAAATGTAATGAAATTATTAAAATTCTTTGTTTGTATAAGTTCTTCCTGAATATTGTTAAGTATTTTAGTAAAATACATTCCTTTCTAAAATGGTAACCATTCATAATTATAGATATCTGTCTCAATTTAAGTGCGTCTCTTTCTGTGTATAATTTCCGTTATTAAATTTTAAATTAAGGCTTATTAAATTATTTCATTCGGTCATGATGTTTAATTTAACTCAGATTTCTCCCATATTGAAGCAGAAAACTGTTAGAAATCTCCGAAGACTGATTTCGTGTTGGTGATGTTAGTCTGGATTTCAAAACTCTACAAAAGCTCTTTGAACAACAAAAACTCGATTTACATAAGAGCTTAGCAGAGCTTTAAAGTTCGACGATTTTCACAGCCGGGAAGATAAAAGGTTTTAAGTCCATCAAACTTCCAGGCGAGAAATTTCCGATTGTAATCAGAGAGATTCGAAGGATAAAAGAAACACGGGATTTCTTTGAGCAGAAACATTTTTCGATGACTTTCAACGTAGTAGAATAGAAGTTGTTTTACAAGGACGAAACAGTATTTTAATCGAAACAGATTTTTCATTAACGCTCGTGGCAATATCCCCGATTCTTGCAGAGATTCAAGATGTATTCAGATTTCGAAGAAATATATTCCAGAATCTAATAATTACAATTTAATCATTTCTAGACAGATTTGTATTAAGGAAATAATAGAGGTATGCAGTATGAACAGAGTGGTCATACATCATTGGACCCATTTCAAAAATTATTAAAAAAAACTAATAATGTCACAACTACGGTTTTTTTAAATGAGAGCGCATTTAAAAAAGGTTTTTTTTTCATATAGGTAACCTACCATTAGGGTGGTCTGGGGGATTGTAAATTATTGGACATCTTCCATTTTTGAAAGTTATTATCTGCGAAACTTTTAATTCTCATTCAATGGATTCCCTCCCATGTTGGAGTCTTCGGCAAAGAGGTGGCGGACTTGCTTGCGAAAGAGGGAAGTACTCTTCCTTCTGCCGCCTCTGATGAACACTTAGCGTCCGAAATATCTTCTATCCACAGGGCTGAAGCAAATTCTACTTGGAAAGTCCCTCCCGCACTCGAACGGTATGCTGGAAATCGTCCTGGTCTGTCCCTACAGTCCGAGGGTACAAGATCCGCACAGACTGCATTGGTCAGACTTCGTAGTGGCCATATCAAAAGCTTGAAATTCGTCGACAAAGAAAAGACTTAATCCTCTTGCCCTTGCTCCTGTCCTGCTTCTCCTAAAGCCCTGAACACGTCTAAGCCCTGAATAAGAAACGTTTTCAGGGCTTTAGCTTCTCCTGCTGACGTCATTGACTGTACTGGCGCCTCTGCGAGGCTGCTGTGGAGTGAGGGGGAAAATGGACTTGTGGCAATGTTAGAGCGACATGTTATCAAGGACCTGGTCTAGTATTTGGACCAGGGGGACTTGAAACAACAACACAACTTCTAATTAAAGAGGAAAAATAAAAGCATTTATTTATAAGGAATTTTACACTCTTTAATGTGCTAATTCTCATATAGAGTGAAAACTAGATATTTTTCCGAGATATTCAAGGAAAACTAAAAAAGAAAACCAGAGAGCGCGTATCGTCTTGTGCTCACCGGTGGCCATTACATAGGGAAATGGGTTCAACCGATTTCAAAAATTAATTTAAAAAACTAATAATGTCACATTTTTGGGTTTTTTTAATGAGAGAACAAATAAAAAAGCTTTTTCTTCAGAGGAAAATTATAATCTGCGACACAGCCCAAATAGTCTAGGATTCTTACAACATGTATATAGTTTGTTACACATGTATTAAATTAGTTTCTGAACTAACGTTATCGGTATTGTTATAAATTACACATTACTTGCATTGAATCATGGGTATAGTAAAACTCTCGTTATCAGCAAGTAGTTCGTTTTCGAAGATGTGATCATATCATCGATTCCATTATTAATTTCTGCATCCAGAGGGTGTTTCTGAAAATAAAAAAACACTTGTTGGAACATGTGAAAACGCTGGAGCAAATTTATCTATGTTTGAAAGATAGGTGGGATATATAAGTTTTAGTTGTTTTCATACGCATGGAATTACGCGTATTGGAATTGACTAAGTAAACACATTGAAAAGGAAACATTAGTAAAATGTAAATTTAGTCCTTTACGGCTTGGTGACCCCATTAGCACAAGATATTGTACGATAACTAAACGCAGTGGCGGTTCGTGAGCTCAGAAACGAGGAGAACTGCAAGATAATATTTACCAAGAGAATAAATTTTTGGAAAGCAACTCAAATTTTCAGTAGGCCAAATTGCTTAGTTACAAAACAGGATATGAAATGTCCTGCTTTTACAACAAATTAAATAACCAGCATATATGACATTTACTACTAGTTTTACTAACAGAAATTTAAGTGTATGTTGATGCGACGATTCTGCTGACGAAAAAAAAACAAACAAGAGCTACATATACACACATCCCTCCTCGTCCACTTCGCTTGATAACACTCTTCCAAAAATGAATATCTTCTTCAAAAGAAATTCATCCTTCTATGAAGACAAAGCAAATAATCAATTAACCAGATACGTTTCTGTCGACGCAATACAAACCGAAACAAAAAACCCATAAACAGCCAATGAGATTACTACTTTGTGTGGGAATGAGAAAGAAAAGAAAAATTTACTAAAAAGCTTTTTCTCGTTCAGGTTGGCTCCGTGCCAGCCAGAGCTGTGCCGAGTTTCAGCCCATAGCCTGTCTAAGGTAAAGGCAGAAAGGGTTGCTTTCTCCCTCTTGAGTTTCTGCGCTGTGCGTAGATTTCGGAGGGGCAGATTACTTTGCAGCTCAGACCTGCTTCTCTCTTACTTGTTGATTCATTTTCTGTCTTTTCAATTTGTTATTACTTTTTTGCATTTTCGTAAGTCATGGAACTCTGAAAGTGAAAAAGTAAGCGAATAAGATTAAGAACGAAAATAAAAGTTTAAAAAAATTAATTTGGATGAAATTAATAATTTTAATTCATTAATTTGAATGAAATGAATAATTTTACACATGAATCATGTTAGAATATTTTGTAGTAATCGCTTTCTTAAAAACGATCTACAAAATAATGAATGTTACCATGTGGATATTAGACACTCCACCGACTTTTGGGAAGAATAATTGTGATAACAGATTCCTAAAATGTATAAAGGCGAATTCAAAATAAGGCAGAAGGAAATAAATTTTAATAGATTGTCAGTAACATCGACGTGTAAAATTGGAGTTTCAGGCAAGCGAGTTTCTTCCAAAGCATCTTGGCATGCTACGGTTCATACGAATGATTTATGAGTGGTAGATGTTTCATCAGCGAGACTTTTTCAAAGCAATACACTGTCATCTATATGTTAAAATTTGAAAACCAATTTATTTTTCTGCCCATGGAGATATTGTTCAAGTAATAATGAAGTCAATCGAGGGAATCTAAAATAAGCTTCGATTCATCAGAAAAATTACTTCCATCCATTCGTAACTAAAAGTTTAAAACACTTTCTTTTTCCTTTTTTTAATCTTAAGTTGCATTTTATAGCACTGAAAAAGATGGTGGTTTCCTTTACTTTTAAATATTTTAAATTTCTATATTGTATAGCATACATTGAAAAAATCGTTTCAAACAATGAAGATGTGATTAATTCAGAATTTATTCTTAATGCATGATTTAACGAAATATATCTAATTAATTTTATATCTCTGATGGGAGGAAAATGATTTTTTTTACATCGCTTTTTGAAATATGTTATGGATTCGTTTAAAATTATTAAGAAAGCTCTCATATTTATTCTGAAATATTAACCTTCAATTTTATAAAGCAAAATTTTTCTTTTAAATTTTAAGCAGGTGTTTTCCTCTTATCACTTTACAGAACCATTAAATTTTTATAGTATAAAATAAAAGCTTGCTTTAATATATTGCCTAACATCTGCATTCTTCTCGGAAATGAAGTTCGAAGAGTATATTTAATTTCTGCCACATTTCTAAACATGAAATTAACCAGAAAGTTAATTATATTGTTTTAAATCCATATATTGCGGCCTTCTTGTGCTAAATGTAGGACATTTTTTCCTATTATCTTAATGCTTCGTCCATGACTGTGTATAAATGCTAATGCTAAATGTTGCTTAATAAATGGAGTAGATACTGTATAATTCGCTCGATGCGATACATTAGCATGATCTTTGGAGACTAAAGTTAATTTTTATTTTGTCTACGACAATAAATTTTCGCTAAAACTTTGACCTCCTATGGGCTTAAACTTAAGATTAGATTTTAGAGAACCTTACATTCGGTTGTCTTAAAAGAAGTGAACAGGAGAAAGTAGTTTTCAGAAAATGGCTTATAAAGACGTTTAGGGCTCCATAAACCATGATTAAATGTAAATCCAAATTATAATATTCTACAACTTTATACTTTTCTAATTATTCATCTTGCCTGCACAATTAACAGATTGCAATAACTTTTAATGATATATATATTCGCATTTTCAAATCTCAAAAAATTCTGTTTCAATTTTATTTTGATCAAAAGCATAATAATCACTTCAGTTAATTTGTAAAAGAAATAAGTTCATCCCATTTTTTAGTTTGTGAAGGAGCTAGTTACATTTCATCATATTTTTGGAACTTACAAATATTATAAGTAAATAAAATTCATTTTATAAAATATATAACTATAATTAATATATAAATAAATAATAATATAAATAATAAATCTAGCTATATAATATATAAATAAATTAAATAATATGAATAAATAGATGTTACAAATATAATGAATGATTATAAATAAAAATATTATTGATATACTACAAAATCACCCGTCATGGTATGACGGGTGCAAATTGCCTCTTCATTCGAGAGATTTCCCTTCAAATTTGACGTGTTTAAATAGATATATATGCGAGAGAAATGTTTAACATTGATTGAAAACAAATAAAATAAACATATGTTTTATGAAAGGAAATATTTTTTTATTTACATATTTCTTTATCCAGAAAACCTCTTAGTAAACAACATTCCGTGTCAAGTATTTTTCGTTGTTTACAATTTTATTATAATTCAATAACAATGAAATTCTAATAATCAGATGCATCGTGGCGTCCAAACTATATCACGCGCATGATATACCACCGATGTAATTTACTACTTTCTCTTAGAAAACGGAAATTTATTTGAAATATATGATTAATATAATTTAAAATTTCTCGGGAACTATTGATCACAGCTAGATCAATTTTATATCAATGGATAGCAAATTTTATTTCACTATTTTAGAGCTATTAAATTTGAAATTAGAAGGACAATTACTCTTTTAAATTTAAAATTACTGAAATTTAGGTTCTCTAACAATGAAATAATGCTGTTGAACGCCTCGCAGTGCTATGGCGCGAGTTTTATTGTTACTGACGTCAGAGCGTTACCGAGAGATCTAGGCTATTATATTAGTAATTTTTTAGACATCCATATTATACATATTCTAGAACTAAAATATTTTTTAAAAAAAAGTAACTGGAGAATTCTTACATTTCAGCAGGTACGGATACGTTCTGTTTCCATTTACGGCAGAAATAAATTACTTACATTTCTTTTTATGGCAGAAAAAAATACTTATATCTTCACTTTTTCAGGAATTTTGTCGTTGGAACTAAGTTTAATGGCCCAATGAAGTAACTAACAAGGAAAC
This sequence comes from Araneus ventricosus, assembly GCA_013235015.1. Lineage (NCBI taxonomy): Eukaryota > Metazoa > Arthropoda > Arachnida > Araneae > Araneidae > Araneus > Araneus ventricosus. The sequence continues at coordinate 41,032 of BGPR01007879.1, read as the reverse complement.
CCACGCTTTTTCATCAGATATCATGAGTATCTTTTGAAATGACTTCGATTAACCCATTAACGACTGACGTTGCGTTTTCGCAACATTAGTGAAATTATATTTTTGTCTTTTACTATAAAGTGATTTTTTAAAATTAATTTTTGTATTACAGGCAAAGCTTCTATGCTTCTAGGAAGAAAAATCTTTCGCTCTCATTGAAACCTTTTCTTTTATAATTTTTTAAAATTGACATTTTTTCCGGACTATTTTTCTTTTAATTTTAAATAGATCTCACAGATGGCAGCAGATAGTTATATTAAATGTAATATGCCCTTTTACATAGCAATTGTTTCAAACATTATCGTGCATCCAAAAGTAATCGGTTTTGCCTAAAGTTGCGTTTTCGCGATATTTTGTATCTTTTATAAAAATAAATATTTTTTTGCCTGTTACTTTTTTTTTTCTTTTTTAGACTCTAATGCGTTTAAAAAACAATTTTTGTCCATTTCCTTCAAACAAAAGGTAAAGAGATTTTATTATCACTTTTTGATGGATTGTGTCGCTGGAAATAAGTTTAATGGCCCGATGAAGCATCTAACAAGGAAACCCACGCTCTTTCATCGGATATCATCAGTATCTTTTGAAAAGTTTTCCATTAAGAGATACTTAAACCTAATTTTTTTGAATGTCTGTGATGTTCGTATGTAATTCGGAAAGGACTATGGGTATTTGAAAAATTCAGAACAAGATTTGTGATATATTTTCCAGAAACAGCCTTTCCCCAGATAGCAATTTTAGTTTGTAGCAATCTTGCTCTGCAAATCTGCAAGCTTGCAACAAACTTGACACGACAAGAGTGCAAGCTTGAAACAAGTTACCGCAAACGAGTTAGTCACCACGCGTCAAATTTGTGACAAGCTTGCCACACCAAGCTCATTGCAAACTATAGCAAAAGCAGAGTACGAAGACAACCTCGGATTCGAACCCGCGACCTCGCGTTTCCCAAACTTGTCGTCCTAACCAACTCGGCTAGCTATACTCTGAGAGGCGAAGATAGATAGCGCTAATAAATCGTACATACGATTTATTTTAAACTGTTTTCTTTATTTCATTAATTTTTTAAATTTTGTGTTGAGAATATGATTTGAAGACAAAGAGAGATCGATTTTCGCTAATAACTACGTCTTGCTAGTAGAATAAATTATGAAATTAGGGTTCAGAAGTAATTACGGAAAAAAGATGGGACAAAATATAAGTTATTATTTTTCAACAAAAGTTGATTGTTTTTTAGGTTTAATTTTGTTTATGAACGTTAAAATTTCAACATTAATAAAAAGGTGATATAGTTTTCTTTAAAGTGCGAGTTCCATGTTTAGTAAAAAGATGGAGATTTTTTTCAAAATTGTTTTATAAAAAAAGTTAGTTCTTTTGCAAATTATTATTGATTTATTGAATTAATAAAAGGGAGATGCTATTAAAAATCGGATGTTTTTTAAAACAGAGACAAAGATTATCTGTAAGTGTGTTATTATCTTTGCAGCAAGCTTGTTTTTCAATCGTAGTGTGAAGCTTGTCATAACAACTTCAAACTTGTTTTGCAAGTGGGCTGGTCGATTATGCTTTGTTACTTTGCAGGAAGTTTGGTGCAAAGTTGCCACATCAAATTTGTCATGACAAGCTAATATCAAGAAAAATCAAACTTGCTGCAAGTGTACATGCTATCAGAATCCTACGCTAACTTTCTTTTAAACAAAGGAATCAGAAAATTCTTTCAAGAAACACGAGTACCATAGCGCCATCTATATTCGAGAAAACAAAACAGAAGGAGCAAAAACAGGAATTTTTAGAAAATGGAACTATTTAGACATATTATTTAGACTATTATTATCGACGTCATTTCTGAGTCGTATTTATATTCCAATACACTGTTTTGTTTTGTAAATAAATTTAACTGTAAGAATCGCCCAGTTACAATAAGCTGGTGTGTTCATAAAATAATCTCCACAGTTACATGCAATCATTGCAAACTCTGCGATTTCAGCAATTTTAGCATTTGCATTTACGATTTCCACTTAAAATGTAACCCTTTTTATACTAAGCATCAGTATGCAAATCCTTTTTTCATACCTGTTTTGCATGAAATTATGTGACTATTTCGAAAAGAAATGAAGAAGGGAGACAGGGAAAGTGTTTCGGAAAATTGAATTTATTTATGGCCAAGTGCTTCACGTTAAATATGCCATACTAACTTAATTTTGGAGGCCATATTGTAGAGGGATAAAGCATGAGACATCGGAACATACCTCAAGAGGAGGTGCAGTTAGATCAATGATGACATGAATTGTTACGCATGTTTGGAGAATATGCCTGTAATTATTTTAGAGAGTATATATATGTAGTTTTACGCATATTTAAAAGAATGAAAAATGATACAGAATCTCAGTCCATGTCTGTTTAATTTACAAGTCTCCTTTTAAATATAAAACCAGCGGGAGTGGTCTCCCCTAAACTTTCTCGTACACTTTCTAAGTGCAGATTCGTCAAAATTTTGAGTTCGAATTTTTTTGAAGATTACAATACTTTCTCTTTGTATGCTTCATATACGAGAAAGTGAAATAAACAAACAAACCTGAAATCAGATATCTGTTGCTACGTTTCATAAAAATATTACTTTGAAGCAGGTGCGATAAAATAGGCAATGGAATGAATACTAAAGCGAAAATTCTGCTATGGAACTGAATTCCCAAGAAAACAATTTATACTACCACAACCGTAACAATTGCAAAAGCGCGTAAATAAAAGATTTGCTGAAATAATGAGATCGGTTTGAATTTTATTTACAACAATAAAAAAAATTGTTACAATTCATGTTTGAAAACATTATTTATTGTTGTAAATAAAATTTACGACAATAACAGATTGCTACCAGTACGCAGGTGCATGAAAATCGGATTAAAAGAAATTGAATATGCAATTTGAACGCCTCTTTTTGACGGATTTGGCCCAGACTTTTATACGGACCTACATTCATGACGATAAAAACTGTGTACCAAATTTTATCCATCTAGCTATTCAAGTTTTTGAGTTTTAGTGTTCACATGACCGCGGACGTACAGATAGACGGACTTCCCGTTGACGGATTTTGTCCAAAATTTGATAAAATCTATAAATTATGTTTAAAGATCACATACCAAATTTCATCCACGTAGCTCTAATAGTTTTCGAGTTATCGTTCACAGACAGACATGATTCCAAAATTGTGTTTTTCGGACTCAGGGAGGTCATAAACGTGGAGATTCGTCAATATCTCGAGTTCGAATTTTTTGACGATTACAATACTTTCTCTTTGTATACTTCGTATACGAGAAAGTAAAAATTGCCTATAATATAATAGACGATGAATTGGTGGATGATCCACGGCAAAGCGCATACAAGTAAATGGACCTCAGCGTACAAATACATCCTGCCTCGGACCATTTATTTTATAATAGCAAATTCTGCATTTCACATTTTACTGCTTTATAAAGTATTTGCTAAAAATAAACAGTCATAGCGACTAAAATATCAAAGCTTTCGAATAATATACACTCTTCTAAACACAATTAAATCTATGCCAGAAAAGCATCAAAATGAAGGTGTCGCTTAATTTTTTAAAGTAATTAAGAGTTTTGCTATCATTTTATTATTAGCGATGTTTAGCGCAAAATATGTGGAAAGTGTATGAGATTTTTTTGGATGCAATCTCCTCTTTTAGTAGGTTTAAAGAAATCAAAATAAATACCAATCCGCGTCTACAGTAAGCAAATGACTGAGTGAAATGCTTCATAGAATCTTA
>BGPR01007879.1:26643-36807 GCA_013235015.1 Araneus ventricosus | reverse complement strand
TTGTTGACTCCGATGGTTACTGAAGAATATAGAAAGCTTGAGCAAACGTTTAATATTCAGGTACGAAGAATTGTGTTTGTCTTGGTCCTTCTAGAAAGTTTGATCGATTTTTTTTATCTGCAGTAGTCTTTTAACCGTAATAGATTTTTTTTATCTTTGCTGTGTATTTTTCTACGGACTTTTCTTTACAAGTTCGAAAATATTTTTAAAGCTTAATTCAAATTTTTCGACGTTCATTCAATATCATCCAATTGCTTTATTCACAAATTTATTTGTTCTTCTGTATAAATTAGAAATAATTCGGATTCCTCATAATTCCAAATATTTTTCTTTGATGTTCTTAGGTATTGCATCTATTTTAGACTTTTTGTGGATATTATTCAGAGATTTAGTATAAAATAATTTACTTAAGTGAAAAAAGGAGTGTGTCTGAAGATTGATTATACAAAAAATATTGAAGAAAAAATTGATGATATTTGCTGCTTTAGTTACTGGAGATCTACGTCAGAATCCCATCCTTAGAATTTACGATTCTGATAAAAATGAAATTCTGAGAAAATATTGCGTTTAAATAAGTTTAATCTATCGAAAAATATAGTGTCAGAAGCAAGAAGTAGCTAAATTGTGGTGAGTGGGCAGGCAAATCGTAGGTTAGGCAGAATTAAATTCATAGCCTACTTTTCAGACCATGATTTCTATCAAACACTGTTCGTCAGATAATGTTCGTCGTTTAGATGTTCGTCTAAAATCTGGTTTAAACATGAGTCTTCATATTCATATACAAAATATCCACAAATGAGATGGCAGTTTCATAACTCAATCATTCGTGAATTATTGTTATTTGGAAGATGCCTGATCAATGCCAGATGGATAATATTTTGACCTAAATAAATACAGCCCAGATAACACGTACGTTTGCAGCAAGTTTGATTTTTACTTGATATTATCTTGTCATGGCAAATTTGACGCGTCGATGTTGTAGCGAAACTGTTGCAAAATAACAAGGCGAAATTACGGCGAAAATAGACAACTAGCGCCGCCCCTCTTTGCAATGCAAGTTTGCTGTGAAGTTGTCATGACAAATTCACAGCACGATTGCAAAACAAGTTTGCTGCAAAGATGATAGCATAATAAGAGATAATCTTTGTCTCTGTTTTAAAAAACATCCGATTTTTAATAGCATCTCCTAGACCGTCCGTCCTTCTTTTTAATAATTCAATAAATCAATGATAATTTGTGAAAAAACTAACTTTTTTATAAAAAAAAAATTTGAAACATTTTCCATCTTTTTACTAAATATAGAATTCGCACTTTAAAGAAAACTATATCGCCTTTTTCTTAATGTTGAAATTTTAACGTTTATGAACAAAATTAAACCTAAAAAACAGTCAATGTTTGTTGAAAAATAATAACTTATATTGACAAATTTGTGGCAAATTTGATGCATGGTGATCTCGAAGCTTGCGTTAATTTGCTGCAAACTTGTTTCAAGCTTGCACACTTGTCATGTCAAATTTGTTGCAAGCTTGCAGATTTGCAGAGCAAGATTACTGCAACTTTGCTGCAAACTAAAATTGCTATCAGGGAGATGGCGCTAGGTGTTTCAAATCCACATTTGAGTGAGATGAATTTCATCATTCTCTTTGTGTTCTCATAACAATGGTGACGTATAATGGCAATAAAAGTGTGGAATGCTGTTTTTGGTTTCATGAAACTTATTTTTGTGTGAAACCTCAATTAAATTTGCGCCGAGCACACCTGAGAAGTGTCTAGAATGGAGGCATTTCCTGCATTGCACTTGATTTGTCCGACGTGAACTTGCTCACAATTTTATGGCAAATACTGATTTACTAATAGGACATTTTCAGAGAAAAGAAGAGCAGCCACACTTGCAGGGAACAACCACAGAAGGAAGCATTTGAGAAAACGGTAAACTTTGTGACTGTCCCTATCTTATGATCTTGTGTACTCTCATGTTCGTCTGCATTACTATCTATAATTCTAAAAGGCAATGTTTGTGTGTGTGTGTGTTTGTCTGCGACGTCCAGACGAATCTATCGCACTTACAGCCATGAAATTTGGCACACAGGTAGTCGTATTGGTTACTTAATGAACCTCGAAGCCGAAATTTTGAAATTTAATCTAGAAAAGTTTTTATTTAATATTTTGTGTTGTTTTGGGTTATTTTTCGCTCTCATTTCTCAACAGTATAGCTTTGAATAATTGTACTGAAAAAACAGTTACACCATCGGAAAGAACAAACAATTTCCGTTCTAATGAAGTTTGTTTTGTACGTCTAACGTAATTTAATGAATTTTGAGAAATTGTTGAAAAATAGTCACTTTTATGATAATTTTTAATAAAGATTACTTTAAATTATCGCATCTGACGTTCTAACATCTCTATAATTTTCTTTTTTTTTCAGCTTATAAATGGAACGTTTATATCGGATTTAAAACAAGAACTGTTAAAATATCTTCTTTCGTTTTTTTAAAATTAATTTCTCCCTGATCGGTTCAAACAGTTTTTTCGTAGCGAGATTTAACAGCGAGAGCTTCTCCGGACCATCCTAGAATGCATTGTTGCAACGTGACCTTCTTCGCGGCAGGTGACGTCATTCGCAAAGAAAAAGAAGCGGGAATATCAATAACATGTATTTTTTTAATTTTTTTTTCAAAACTTTTTCGTGCTATTGTGGGCATTTTTTTCACCTACTTTTTTGAAGTCCTGATTCCACGGACGACGCCGTGCGCGTACTGCTAGTGTATAATAAACCATTCTTTTTGTCCAGCTACTTTGCGGTGTAGTGCTTGGAAGAGTTAAAGTTAATTAAGAATTATTAAAATTATTTGACTACAAATGTAAATCATATGATCCGATGCTATTGAACAGAAAGGGGAATCGTAATATTAGTCTAATAAATGATATTCTTTCACATTTTTAGGGAAAGAAATACCAAAATTTGAAACTCAAACTATATTTGAAGTTCGAATAATAGCTGAACATAAACAGAATAAATTTAATTGTTCTTACTAATTCTCTGCGCAAATAGAAACATAAAAATATTTGAAAAAAATAAGAACAAAACGATTTTCTGTGTAAGGTTTACAAAAATCCTATCCTTCATTCCAAAATCACCCGACAAAGATTCAATCCATTAAATATTTAAAAAGGTAAATTTTATTTGTTAATGATCAGATCTTCTCCATTGAGAAAAAAATATGGACTTTTTCACGGAAAATGACATACGACATAAAGTCTAATTAAATTAACATCTCTCCCATAAAGTGATGTTCGACTATTAATTAATTTTCCATTGTGAAAAAGTCCCTTCTAACAAGTTCTGAGACAAAAGTTATTCAGAAGTTTTTCATTCAATTAATTACATGCTCCTTGCGAAGGGCTTTTATTGAAATTTATTTCTTCTCTTATTAACTTCTCGACGCTATCTTTAGTTTCTAAAATTACTCTTTCGTAGTCTCTCCATTTAAGCTCCTTTTCTTTAGGTACTAACATTTTTTATAACTATTTAATTTAGGTCTCAGTTTATTTTATTAACTAAATATACATGTTCTAATGCATTTTCTATTTATAATTTTTAGAACATAAATGATGCATTGCTTATATCCATTCATATAAAGAATTAATTTCTGTTGATATAATATTTTTTTGTCTAATGCATAGTCCCGATTTTGTTGAGTTTCTTCTGGTGCAGTTTTGTTATGCTTTCTTTAGCTTTTCCTTTCCAATTTTTTAAATTACTTTTATAATGGATTTACATAATATGAGCGAAAAGAAAATTGAAATAAAATTGTTATCTATACAATAATACGTGGAGAAAAAGCTTTGTACCCCTTTCTAAGCAAATTGCGCTCACAGAGGAGTGTGAGATTTGGCATAGTTAAAGTTCATATGGAGAAGGAGTGCAGAAGGATAAAATTTATGTGTAATATGTGTTACAAATACATTAAATAAAATAAAATAAAACATTCATTTTTACGTTCATACACTGTAAAAAATTAGAGGAGTAAATGCGGAGAGAATTTGGAGTGAATGCTGAGTGGATGATTTGTAATTGATTTAATTCCCCCCCCCCGCAGTGAAATCCACTTCAAGAGGGAGTTTATTTAGATTATTTATTAAAAACGCTCTTCGGAGTGAAATACAAAATGCGGATGATTTAAATCTGTCAATGTCAAACACATATTAGTCTGTGGTCAAACAGTCGCACAGAGTAGAGTTTGTCTCTAAGGAATTTATATATAGTATGTATTATTAATACATTAACTTATATAAAATAAAACATTCATTGTTTACGTTCTTACTGAATGTCGAACACATAAAAGTATGTGGTCAACAGTCGGACAACATTTATTTTTTTAACCGCCCGGTTTTTTGTTTCAATAAAAAATATATAAAAAGATACGAAGCACTTATTCTTTATTTCATTTTTTGTATTAAATGTTTATTTAAACGTTACATAATTTGAAAAAGATAGGCAAATTAACTGTGTACCCTTGGCGAAATCTGGCCAGTATAGCAATAAAAAAAACCCAAGGAAATGTCAAAAAACGCGTCATTGTTCTTTAAATATGATTTAGCCAAGCTATACCTCATTTTTCCTGTAGTTCGTATTTTTCAAATAATTCGAAAATTAATGCATAATGACTTATTTGTACATGTTCGCAGCTGACAAAATAGAACAAAATTCAAAAAAAATATATGCAATGATTATAGAGGTTGACAAAAGAACCTCAATAACGTTCAAACTTAAAAATTTAATGAATTACGGTCGAATTTCGACCGCTGGGCGACCTCTAGTAATAGTAATTCCACAATCATATTAATTGCATAAGTGAAAATAGCGTTAAATCATGTGAATGGCTCGAAATAATTTTGTGATGCTTATTTAATTACATATTTTACAAAACTGTTTTAGAATCATCGTTGATACTTTGCTCGCCTTATTACATACATTGACTTGCTTTGATTCTTTATTATTCATTTCGTAATTATTCTATAATGATGCAACTAAATCCATAGTAGAAAATTTTTAAAAATATAAACTCAATTCACTGTGGTTTTATTACATTGCAAAATCAAAGGCAGCGACTATTGGAGCTTTTATTTTTGGCAGCAAAATTAAAATTTGATCAATTACTTGCAAACTTTCCTATAGAGAATGTAACGCCATTTAATACTACAATAATGATAAACAATGTATCTTTTGTCTACAAAGTGTTTTTTCGAAAACTATCCAACTGTTATAAAATGAAAATATTCCTATTGAGATATAACAGTCTTATATTAATCTCCTCCAAATTGGTCCCCTGAGGTTGGCCCACACTTTTTCCGACGGTTCTGCCAACTGTCGTAGTAGAGTTGGAACACTTTTTCCGTATGGCGCACAGCTGGTTGTCGTATTCTGTATGATGATTTCTCTCTAAACTGAAATCTTGTCCCTTTCAGAGATATTATTGGTTTATGGTATTCCCAGGAGTTATATTGCGAGAGTAGGGAGACCGACAAACCACAACAAAATTGTGTTGGGCCAAAAAATTTTGTTTCAATTGTAAATAAAAGGCGGGTGTGTTATTGTCATGGAATTCCAACTGCCCACTGCCCAGAGGTTCTGTCTTCTGCGTCTCATAGCATAAAAAAGGCAACGCAGAACCTCTTAAAAGTACGCCTTTGTTATTCTTGTTCGATGTCGTACTTATTCATGATGGAACTTGCCACTGGAATCAAAGAAAATGATCAGCATGACTTTGACATTGTTGAAGACCTTTTTTCGCTTTTTGGGCCTCGGAGCAGTTAAACGTGATGACTACAACTTGGTTTCTGGGTCGAGTCCTTTAGCCCAGGACTTATCGCCACTGATTACAGTGGTCAGAAAGTTGGGATCATTGCTGACAGTCTCCAGAATGTCCTGTGCGATCTCCAAACAGAGTCGATTCTTAGGATCCAACTTTTGAATACTATAATCGAGTGATAGAGTTCTGGCAAAGGACTCGACCTTCAGTTAAGTAGAGTTGAGTCCTTAGCCCAAGACATTTATCGCCATTGGATCACAGTGTCTGAAAGTTGGGATCACGCTGATATTCCAACATGTCCCATTGCAAACAGAGTCAATCCATGATCCAACTTTTGAATATATTGCAGTTGATAATTGGGCTGACTGACCCTTCAAAGTTAAAGGGTCGAGTCCTTTAGCCCAAGACTTATCGCCATTGATCACAGTGTTCAGAAAGTTGGGATAACTGCTGACAGTTTCCAGCAGGTCCTGTGCGATCTCTAAACAGAATCAATCCATAGTAAATTTGGCAAGAATTTCGTGAAAACTCTACTGAAACCCGAATTCTCACTCAAAATGTAATGAACGTATCCAGCGCTGATGCATGTTCTCTGGTCACGATTTGAGGGTTCTGCATCATCAGAGTCTTCACATGGTAAATGGCGATCCCAAATCTTGATGTTCAAGGTCAACCAGAACGTGCTTCACTCTCCACTGATGTGCGTCCGTCTTTGAATCGGCTGTACCACTTCTTTATCTGCGTGGTACTCATAGGTCCGTCCACGAAGGACTGTTGAATCTTGCAGATCGTTTTCCCTTGTGAGTCTTCAAGCTTTGCAAAGCTTTAACACAGAAGCTTTGTGCAAGTTCTTCGGTTATTTTTTCAGAAACTAAAATGAGACTCCTGTCACATACAGTCCCTCAGTTTTCAGCTGTCTGAGGGCGACTGGCAGATACTGCAGCTGTGAAAGAATTAAAGAAGAAAGTAACTTGATATTTCGTAAACATCCGAACCCTACATGACGTGTTAGGCTCACTCCTTCGTCACGTCTCCCGTTGGCTGCATCTCTCAGTTTTAGGTTCGTAAAATTATTTATAATATTTGGTATTTCAATCATATTCTTGGTCTACCATAATGTTCGGGGTAAAGGACATTGTGTTTTACCTTTATTTCAGCACTGTTCGCAGAAAACATTATGATTTCTCTAATTTTTAGCGTTCGTATAAATTTTACTTACCCTGATGAGCATCTATACGCTTTTACCGATTAACTACAGTCTTTCTATTTAATTTCAACAATGATATATTAAGATATATATTAAGATATTAGCATTAATAATTTTAAAATCTTATTAATCTTGTTCTAAAAGAAAACTATATCTTTTTTGATAAAAGGATTTTCCATCAAATTAAAGGATTACCTCAAGGAGGACCAGCTAGTAATAGTTTTGCAAATATTTACCTACATTACTATGAGAAAGACTTTACTAATTAAAGCAACAGTATATTTTTCCGTTATATAGATGATTTGATATTATTCAATAAAGAAATAGACCTTAAGCCACATATTAATTTCTATCCTGATTATTTAAAACTTATAAAAACTAATGACAATGTATTAGCTGCAGAATTTTTAGATCTAGATATAAAAATTATAGATAATAAAATAGTAACAAATATCTTTAATAAAAGAAATGCATTTAATTTTCAAATTAATGAATTTCCTTATTGGGATAGTAATCTTAGCATTTCTGTCTTCAAGAATTTAGTGAAAAATTATATAATTAGAAATAATAATTTAGTAACAGACAATGATAATAGAATTAAGAACATAGATTTTTTTTATTGCTATGCAATAGTTTATGGAATACCAAATAGTTTTTTAAGAGTTTATACAGATAAGAAATATTTAGGTCATTTAGAATAATGCATTCTTATTGGTATTTCATGGAATATTTTAATTCTTTGCTGGTAGGTTTGTGTTTATTCATATTTTACATGTAATGTGTAATTTTTTTTTCAAATTTGGTTCGTATTTTACTGGTTTCAAATTTATTACATAGATGGCGCCACGATTTTTAGACTGAAATATTCCTTATAATAGACAGTTTTTCCCATATTCAAATATTTTCTAGGTAACTAAGTGTATTACATTTATTAACTGGTTTTGAGATTTTTAATTAAAATTCTTACTAATTCTTTAATTTCATAATTAATTATTTCATTTGGTCAATTTTGTAGTTTTATAGTTGGAAATCTTATTGTGGCAATATGTGATGTCAGGATAAGTGGCGGTATATATTAAAAGTGTTGAATCCTGGTAAGAATAGGTAGAGACACTGATTATTTAAAGTTTAATGAATAAGTATGGGTATTTTATTGAAAGATGTATTTATTGTTTTTAGTGCAATATAATAGTGTAAAATATTGTTGTTTTACATATTTTTATCTTGAATTTTAGTCCTTTCCATATAGTTACGTTTTCTAGTTAGGGTTAGTGTATGATTTTTCTTCCTAAATTCTTTCATTTTAGGGTAAATTACCCTGTCTGTTTTTTCAACAACTATAGTAACAAGGATGGTTTGTACAGCAAATTTAATTTAACCTGGCTTAGGCTTGTCCACAGCCAAGCTGCTATATTAATTGTTGAAAACTTCATATATATGGATTGTCCTTTTTCAATACTTTTAATAACAACAGAGTTTTTTACATGTTGACATAAATGTTTAAATTTATTTTTTGTTCATGGTGTCTATAGCATTTTGAATTCTTTAGATTTTGTTTTAGATTTGGCTGTATTGTTTAAATTATGAATTTTTATTGTAGGATTCATGATATGTCTTGTTTACTTTGCTTATGTAAGATAATATATAACAAGTTATATTTAGATTTATATTATATATATATATATATATATATATATATATATATATATATATGCTCAGGAAATTCAAAATATCCTTCTCAACTCTCCAAATATTAAACTCGGCGGGATTAAAACACATGTGGGACATGAGTGTAACGATGCAGCGGATCTCCTCGCAAAGAAAGTCACCATGGAAGGGATACCAACACAATATCCAACTCCTAGGAGCTACCTAAAAAAGAAACTTCATTTCACCTAACTCTGGCAGAATGAATAATAGAACGGTGGCACGGGAAGGAACGTCCACATCATCCTTCCAAAAGTCAAGACTTCCCCATCTCCGTGGCAAAGACCAGAAATCATGTTCACAAAGGGGAATTGTCCAGTCCCAACTTACCCTAAGAGATTTAGTCTTAGAACGACCGATTGCTGTGGCGAGTTGCGAAGACCCCTGCACTTCGCAAGCAGCTGCCTTCTTACAAGCTCATTTCATCTTATCAGGTCCTCAAACGACATGGAACATTTCTGGCAGAAAAGAGTCCTCACCAACCCTTTGTCAAGAATTAAGATAAGAAAACTGGTTAACTTTGTATGTGAAAATGAAGACATTCTCTTCCCACCCAACTAATTTCATTGTTCTGAAGATCTCAAACTATTGAGACTCTTCAAAATCAATAGACTCACATTCAACGGACAGTCTCAGCGGACCTTTTGAACTCTCAGTTGGTTCCTCCTCTGCTCAAATTGCATCTCGTGCTAAAATTTTGCGTAGTTTTTTTTTAAAATTTAGCTATTCTTTCAATGCATTATCATCAACATGTTATTATTAGCTCATATTTTCATGCTTTCTTTCTTCATAGCTTTAGCCCTGCTATTTTATCGGGTTTTTTTTGTTCTTACACTGTATATTTTAATGTGCATAGGTATCCATATGTTTTACTCAACCAGGAGTATGTTTTTTTTAATTTTTTACTTCCTCTTATATAACCTAGATTTGTTGCGTTACTTGTCTATTATCCTTTTCAATTTTAAGCTATCATTTTTTTTCTTTCCGATTTCATATCTAGCGAATTGTGATGTGTTGTTTATCATACCATAACTAATCATTATTCATCAGTTCGAAATTTCATTATGCCTTTTCGCCCTGTAATTCCAATATATATATATATATATATATATATGCGTTGTCAACAGGGAAATCCAGTAGGAGCGTGGAAAATATTTTATGGTGTTTTCTACAGAAACTTAAGACTAAATGATGAAAAAATGAAGAAAAAGTCACAAAATTTGACCTCGAATTTTTGATGAATCCCCATATTTATATCCTCCACGAGTCCGAAAATGCTAATAGTGATACTATGACTGTCTCTCTTTGACCACAATAACTCGAAAACGATAAACAAACGAAATTTGGCACGCGGTCTACACATCAAAATTATTTATCGAAACCGCCAGAAGAAGAATGTCTGTTCATGGAGTACATTTTCTTTACTATATACCAATG
>BGPR01007879.1:0-13061 GCA_013235015.1 Araneus ventricosus | reverse complement strand
GAGACGATAATGATTTGTCATTTACTGAATGAAATATTTAATTTCTATGCTTTTTCAGAAGAATGCATTCTGAATGACTACCATTAAATTCTGTTCAATGAAACTCCTGCATATTTTCCTAGTCCAATTTTTTTTTTTTTTGGGGGGGGGGTTTCAGAAACTAAATAACGTACTTAAATCGAAATACATTACCAATAAGATAAGCTCCATTTGAATCTAACTTTCCGGTAATTTCAGTTAATAAGAAATTCCAAACTTTCTAAACCCTTTTTCTATTCAATAGAAAGATTAAATAATTTGGGAATGTTAGTCTAGTTGAAATTTGAATTTCCTTTTCATTTTAATTTTTTTATTTTATTGAGACATGTTGAGATTTTTGTTTGTTCAATATGAAATATTAATATGCATCAATACTGAAAATAAAAATTGTAAGGAATGAGATATTTCTTAAAATCTCTGAATTTGTATTTCATTTCATTATTTGTTAAAAAAATAAATATACATCTTTCAATACTTAATCTGAAGTTTTCTGAACAATAATAAAACAGTCGGATACTGAGTTATGATTAAATAATGGAGACATCTGTTTAGTTCAATGTACTTAGAAATAAGAGAAGTAATTCTAAATCTTATTAAATTTAATGATTTGAGAGTGATAAAAAATTATATTTGCCCATGCCATTCTACAAATAGAGGAAAGCAAATACTAATTCAGAAGAAACATTCTAGAAAGAGAGATTATGGAAGGAAAAATTGGGAAAATCTTTGCAGTTTTGGAATTGAAATTCGTGGAAAAAGAGAATATAAAGGTTCCCCTGGTTAGAATGTAAAGTTACGAATATTAAGATGCACTTAAAAAATAAAAGCAGAAAATTCGATATTGATGGTAAGAGAAGTTCATTTCCAATCCGTCCATGTAATCTAATAAGTATATACGCATGAAGAGATAAGTCAATAGAGTATGAATAAAAGTTTATTCTACCACGACAGATTTTCTCTTCGAATAATGATTAAATTCTTTTCTCTTCAAATTTTCAAATGTGACTCATAAATAAAATGAAGGTTTCTTGGCATATTTCACAAGAACTTTGAATTATTTTTAACTGAGTTAAATTTATATTTCAATATAATAATTTTAATTGTTGCTAAGATATTACTCCAAATGAAAGCATGAATAAATAGAAACACAATAAAATTATCGATTTTATGAAATTGGAAGAAAATAGTTTTCGGTTGAGGCAAAGCGTATACCAAAACAAAACCCCTGGGTTATTTGAATATTTTAAATAATACTAATAAATTGTTGAGCTACTGTAAGACTTTTGTAATAATTTATTTTGCTAAAGTACCGAAACTTGTTTTTAAAAGTTGAAACGGGGAACGAGTTGAACGGCGAACGAATGTAATGTCAAGAAAGAAGCATCAGCAGTGTCTCTGCAGTTCATAAAGTATCACATATTCTAGATATTTCTTAATTAATATTCTTTATTAATATTCTCAATATTAGATGAAGAAAATTCATTTTGATAGTGTATTCGATGGCTCTTAATCTTAAAATTATAACTCTATGTGACATACAGCAATTTCAAAGTATGATTTGCCCAGTTGGGCATTGAATAATTACGATGTATGGTACATGGCATGGCATCGTTTAATTTTACAACTACTGCGAATGGGCAGTGGAAAGATGTGTCATATGTTAGCATTTCTATCCTCACTTCTCCAATTCATTCTTTTGAAATATTTTGCTGATTGTTCTATTTCACCTGTATGAGTTATGCTCTTATGGATATATTTGTTATGCTCGCATTTGTCATGAGTATATTACACTAGCAGTACCCGCACGGCGTTGCCCGTGACATGATTATTATCATGTCTTTTTTAGAAACCTGAAAACATCAAAGAGGGAAAATTAGTTTTAAGAATGAGTCCTACACCACCCGCTATGACACGGGCATGTCGCCTCGTTCTTTCCTCCTCACTGATCCTGAAAACATTGAGAAAGAAAAATATTTTTTAAGTCTTCACAGCAAAGTTGTTATCTTTTCTCGCTTAAGATGTTTCGTTACAGAGATTCAGGGAAAACGATATTCGTTGTTCTTCTGTTTGGAGCTAGGATGTAAAGATTGTAGGCTTTTCCAACTCTTGAACAACCCATACACAGTTGACCACGAGAGAAACAAGGCTTGAGAAGATCGATGCAATAACTTTTAAGGATTGTCCTTGTGCTTTGTTGATGCTCATGGCGAAACTTAAACAAACCTTTAAGTTTCGTTTCGATTGGAATGGGAAATACGAAGGTAAGATAGGGATTCTAGGAATGAAAACGTTCTTGTTTTAAATCAGGAAGAAATGTTCCAGTTATTATCTCAAAAAATTTCAAAAATAACAAAATAAGAACGTCAGATTTAGGAATTTAATTTTCAGTTCTAAAACTTTTCTAGATTAAATTTTAAAATTCGGCCTTCCCTTCCTTTTCCAATACCCTACATAAAGGTGTTTGGACTGCTGCCTCATCCACTTAGGTACGTCACGTTCAGCGTCTGCACCAGTGGCAAAATGCTTGCCGCGCAGGTGTAAATTAAGCGGACCAAACAGGTGATAAATCTTGGAGCTGACTCTGGGTAGAAAAGCGGATGGTGAAGAAGTTTCTACCGAAACCCGTCAATTTCTCATAGGTTAATCGAGCTGTATGATGCCTAGAAATGTCATAGAACAAAATCCCTCGAATCAATAGGCCTGGACGTTTTCTCCGGATTGCATTCCGAAGTTTCTATATAATGTTGCAGTAGATCGCTTGACAGGACAAGCAATTTGCACTGTAAACAGAAAGTATATTCTTGTTAAATATCCTTTATTGGATATTTTATAAGGAATGGAAGTTCTTTTGCCCGCATGAAACTCATAACACTTCGCTGCTCTTCTAGCGTACCTTCCTCGAGCACAGTCGCCATTTTCAAACGCTTCTGCGTATGTGTACAACTGTTAAATCGTAAATTCGAAATGAACATCATATAACTGAATTGTGCAGACACTTACTAACATATTTGCAAACAATTTACTACTAATTCCAGAACTCTCACATCGGTTAATAACCTACTTACTGACCTCGTAATTAAGAGAACGGAGTACGCAATCCGACATCATTCCTTTGACTGATTATGTTCAAATTTTGATAAAGACATACACAATGTTGGTAATGAG
Source organism: Araneus ventricosus (assembly GCA_013235015.1). Taxonomy (NCBI): domain Eukaryota; kingdom Metazoa; phylum Arthropoda; class Arachnida; order Araneae; family Araneidae; genus Araneus; species Araneus ventricosus. The sequence goes on along the minus strand of BGPR01007879.1, from coordinate 9,857 downwards.
ACCACAAACTAAATTTCATTCACATATCTCATTCTTTAGTTATCGTGTTCACATGCTCACAGACAGACAGACAGACATACAGATTTTGAACAAATAAACAGAATTTGGTTCAAAAATTGTTCAAGATCTACAATTTAGGTGTGAAGATAATATTTTGAAATTTAGCCATGTAGCTTGCTGCGTTTTTATAATTTAACTCAGTGAAAGATACAACAGTCGGCATACTGACACACAGTCTTTGATACAGATATACTATTTTTGAGATAAAACAATATATGAAATGTTGTCCTCCTAGCTCATTGAGTCTTCGAATAATCGTGTTCAGGTGCACTCTGACAGACAGACTTTGCTTTCATATTCTTGTTCCTAAATTTGATACAGATCTAAAATTTAGGTGCAAATACCATATACAAGATTCCAGTCGTCTAGCCCAGCTGTACCCAATTTATACACCGCGGCTAATATGCGGTCCACGTAAAGCTAGTCAAGAGTCGTAAAGAAAGTGAAAATGCCATCAAATGATGAAGACTGGTAAATTGATCTATCATGCGACAAGACTCCAAGATCGTTTTATAGAAAAGCATCATTGGTCCCTTTCTGGATAGATGTTCGGTAACAGTATCCAGCGATTGCCAATAGATGTTCGGTAACAGTATCCAGCGATTGCCGATAGATGTTCCGTAACAGTATCCAGCGATTGCCAATAGATGTTCGATAACAGTATCCGGTGATTGCCAAACTTGAACTGAGATATTTGATGAAGTTTTCTACCACTTATCGATCTAAAAGTGCTTCCTCAACTTTAGTTTTTTGTAAAACACATAAGTACTAATACAAATTAAATGCAGAAAGTGACTTGAGGCTGAAACTATCAAGTTTTAATCCAGATGACTCTCTCGTGGAGAACAAAGACAAAAGATCCATTGAATGTTTTTTTTTCTTAATTTTGAATCTTGACCGCTGGTGTTTGAGTTTTATTACATTGCGACTGCTAAGTAATGACAATAAGTGTTTTGTTCTATAAACAATACATTTTTAATCCTTTTACAGTAAGCTTTACCAAGTACTGACATGTATGTGCATCTAATATACAGGGTGTCCACACTTATCGTGATCAAAAGCTAATTTCTAAACCGTTAGAGATAGACATAGAGTTCCAATTGGAAATTCCTTTAAATGAAGGGAAAAATTATAATATATGTTTTCTGAGTCACTAAATATATTTCTGAAAAAATACGTATTCTAACCTTTTATACGGTCCCCCTATCCTATCAGTCATATTTAGTCAAATATTCTTGACACTCTAACATTTTTAACAAACAGATCTCACTCTTCTGCGACTAAAACTGAGCGTGTTCTGGAGCTTCAAATTTCATGATTTTTTAACCAATCAGCGGCCTCGTCGAGCAAGTACTGTGCATTGATTGGCAAATCGTCTTCAAAACAGCTATTGAAATGGTGCAAAGCTGTCTAAGTCAGCGATATTCGAAGCTCCATAACTCGGTCAGTTTTAGTCGTAGAAGAGTGGGACTTATGTTGTTTAAAATATTAGAGTGTCAAAGAAATTTTACTGAATATGACTAATAGGACCGTATAAAAAGTTAGAATTCGCGACTTTTTCAGGAATATATTTATTCACTCAAAACACATATATTATAATTCTTCCCTTCATTTAAAGCATTTTTTCAATTGGAACTATATGTCTATCCCTAATGGTTTAGAAATTAGCTATTGTTCACGGTAAGTGAGGACATCCTGTATATAATATATGTATTATGTGTCTTTATATTTTTTTACTTGTATATTTAGTTAGTGGGCCTGAAAATAGCACAACCAAGAAGGTTGGGACCAGATGGTCTGGCCTCTTCGTTTCTTACATGTCGCGTTCACAGAAAAGTTGACATAATTCAGAAAATGTTTTATTCGTGCTCAGGGGAATCTGAAATGTGGAAATTCACGAATAGTTGGCAATTACAATACTTTCTACTTATGAACTCAATTTATGAGAATGTAAAAAATGAATTAAAAGTAATCAAATGCACCGTGCTTAGCAAGTTTCAAATTGTTCCTATGAAGATCACTATCTTGGTATCTTAAACCTTTAGCCTGTGGCATCCGTTTTAAACTATTGGATAAGAATCTGAGATTGAGCAACCTATTCTTCAATTAAAAGTACGCGATTGTTCGTAAAGAAAAAGCACCAAACGAAAGTGACATATAGCTTACATCAGCACTCTTGCGACATTCTGTCGTTTTCACTCATTGTTGAAATGAAATTTAAGTATAAGGTTTTTTTATCCCAAAAATGTATAACAACAAACTGAAGCTTGTTGCAAAAGTTCTATTAACTATGAAGATAATGGAAATTACGAACATTAAAAAAGGATTCTTATTTTATATTTTTATTGATAGTCTTCTTTCAAGATGCAAAAATTATATTGACAATTTAGTGCATGCATATAAAGCAACATTCTGTTAAATTGTAATTCAAGAATTGTTTATGATTTATGCGACAGATATAAAATAGATTGAATGAAATTAATTGTTTAATATGCATGGAAGGTAGAGATTGCTGGAAACATTTCCATGAATGCTTTAACCAAAATAAATAATATATGTTAGAAACGCATCCTATCGCTTGAATGGCTGTGTGCAAAACAAATGAATCAGAAAGCAGCGTTTTCATGTCTTTGGAAATTTCCAAACGGATTCGAAATTTTATGGATTAAATAAATAAATAACATGGGATTCAGTTTCATTTTTCGAAAATTGAATTAAAATTTCTTTTTACAATGTTGTCTTGAATAAAGCATTTTGAATTATTACATTCATGATTTGTGAAGAATTTATAGGTTTGAGTTCTTAACATACAATAAATAAATAATATAAAATTAAATCGTTTGCCGTCAGCAGATTCCAAATTTATCTGAACTTTGGGCAATGAATGTTGATAATATTCAATTTATCTATTTCAAGATTTATTTTATTAGCCCTCTGAGCAGCCAATTATTTTGAACTTTTAGCTGTCAGGTTAGAAAACTTAGCTTTTAAAAAGAATGAACCACTCTTTTCTTTGTATTTAATTATATCTCTAAAATCTTAAGAATATTTTATCCTTGATTTTTAAAGAACATCTACTTATAAATACGAGCTAACCGCTTTTGAACTGAACATGAAGAACATAAAAAGACGTTTGCACCGCTCGGGTTAAAGCCTAATTTAAATGTAGTCGAAAATACCACAATCCATATTATGTTAAAATACCTTTGCTTAAAATTGAGTCCAACAGGCGTTGAAATAAAGTTGATGAATCGACATCGCACATTTGTGAATGGAAAAGAGATATATGGAGAAAAATAAAAAACGGTGACAGTTTTTTATTAATCTGTAATTCAGTTTCATTTTAATGGAGTCTCGTAATGTCACGAGATCTCAATAACGTACTTAACGTCACGGGCCACATGTCATTGACATTCTCGTTGCCTCATGTACTTTTCCTATTGCACCATTTGAACTGCTTATCACTCAATTATCTCATTTAATTTTACAAATTTAAAAAATATGCAGTTGCCTTTTAGAAAAAAACAAAGCAATTCAATATAAAAATATTGAAACATTTCCTTTATTAGTTACCAGATTTTGTCATGTTCATTGCAAAGAAAATGAATTCTATAGATAAGAAATATTCAATAAAACTCTTATAAAACCATTTAAAAAATTGGTATTAGGTTTATATAAATCATTTAATCGAAAATCACCTCAGAAAAGTAAGAAAAGCTTTCGAACATTCAAATTCAATTCGGAATAGATTTAATAAGTAGAAAATCCTTATTCTTATTTAATTTTTATGGCTGAAACTTCTTTAAACTCTGTTCTAATTATTGTATTTTCAATTAAAAAAGAGTTTAATTTAGCTATGCATTTTTAAAAAAATACTAATATCCTTTTTCGATAAATAGCATATTATGTTTTTTTGTTTTCCTCCATGGTTCACTTGTTTTGCACTTTTTGCAGATTTGGACGGAAAAAATGTTTATCGTATTTTTCAAGCCAAAATGTTTTTTGGAAAGACTACGTATTCTATTGTAAAATATCAGTTCTTGTTCATATGCATGTAACAGATATAAAAATATTCTGTAACATTTAATTTCCGAGTATAAAAACTTTTTTCGCTTAAGCAACGAAAAATATCTAACTCACTCTTTGAAAAACAAAGAGAACAAATGAAAAAAGTTTAAAATATCAATTTGTGAAGTTTTCAGTGTATATCCTTAATTTCCATGCTCTCAAAACCATATATTTGCGAAAAATGTTTTCAAAATCTTAAAAAACCAGTAAGTATTTACTTATATTATGATTGAAAAAATTTCATTTTGTTATGTTTTAAAATAAGTGATTGAAATTTTTCTTTAAATTCGATGAAACTTTTGAAGTTCAGTTCCTTAACTTTTGAAAATAAATATATTACATTAATATTATTTCTTAATGTATAATGTACATTATTTGCCTGTATAATCTACCTTTCTTATTTCCTGCATAAGGTTATTATCTGCCTATATAAAGCATATAAGGCCTATATGTTCATTAATACAGGCAAAATTGTGATTACGCTCTATGTCCACATGCCTATTTAAATATTCGAAATGCTAATATTATTAGTGCTTTAACAGAAAAAATTTAATTTCCACTAAATAATAAATTAACAAGTCAAAACTTGTCTTTTAACTAATTTTATTAATATGCGACTATATCAAGAAATTAATATATCAAGTCTTATTGTATTAATAATTGATAATAAAACTTTCAATAAAATGTTACGATTTAATCTTTCACAACCAGAAGAAAAATGAGATTTCATCCATTCAAATTCAAGTTAACACAACAAGAAATTCTTTTTCTAGACCATTATTTGTTCACGCAGTAACCACAGTATCCAAACTAATACAAGTGGCTTATTAATATAACATACGTTGTATTTATTTGGTTATAAATGACAATTAATGTGTTAATTATAATTCAAATTCATTATGGTATAGATTCGTTGCAGAGAAAAATGCAATAATTTTTTGAAGACTGTTAAGATGAGAATAATTATATTATATGGTTTTTATTCCTTTTGAAATATAAAACCTATTTTAGCTACCCCCTTAATAAGAAGTTCGCTTTCTTTGAAATTTAATAAGAAAATCGATATTGTCATATCTCTCTGCCTTTCATCTCTTTACATGGTATCTATTTTTTTATTGCATCTGACAAAATGAATTCCATTTCCTGAAAAACTCTGTAATAACTTCGTTTTTGTTGGACTAATTTCAGAAACCTTTGTTATTCCCCTTTCGAGGCTCAAAACAGGGTTTAATGATGTTTTCAATGTTCTTTCATCTTATAGTAGCCATGGGAAAGATTCCGGATTTTCGAAGTCCCATTCTAAAAATGAAAAATATTACTATCACAGATGTTCATATAAAAAATTATATAATTTCGAAGAAACCCACAAAAATATTTCAATCCACAAGGACACAATTAATATATATTCCTTGTATTTCCTATCTTTTGATTACAGGCTAGACAAAAACTCAGATGACTCTTACAATGGGCGTGCTGACAAAGAAATGAAAATGTTCTTACCCCTCTTTTTAAATGATTAGAAAATAAAGTCTGAGTGAGATTTGAACTTGGTGGTATGTGCAATTGAAATGATGGTACTCAGTTTTAAGAAAATTGGAAAAGACAACTGCAACATTCGTTTGACCTACTAGTTAAGTAAATCAGTCATATTTCATCTTATTTAAATAGAATGACAACTGCAGCATTCGTTTGACCTACTAGTTAGAATAAAATCAGTCATATTTTATCTTATTTGAAGAATAGATGCAAGCTACATTCGTGGTTTGACCTACCAGTTAAAGCAAATTAGTCATATTCATCATGCGATGCTAAGGTAACATGACAACTGCAGCATTCCGTTTGACCTACTAGTTAAGAATTCATCTTATTTAAATAGAATGACAACTGCAGCATTCGTTTGACCTACTAATTAAGTAAATCAATCATATTTTATATTATTTAATTTGAATGACAACTGCAGCATTCGTTTGACCTGCTAGTTAAGTAAATCAGCCATATTTCATCTCATTCAAATTGCTTCCTTCTTTCTTCATGTTGAGCATTGCGATGATGACTATATCTCCTGCTCATTCAATGTCATCATAAGTAGAAATAAATTAGAGCCATTGAAGATTCCAAGTACATCTTGCAGGTATTCATTATTGTTCACCAATTGAATTGTCTGTAGTTTCACCTTTCCATAGAACCCTGAAGTTGCGCACTGACGACTAAATTGCGTGAAGGAACAAAGTAGAGGTTTCTGGAGTAGGTCACAAAATTAGAGTTCTTCAGACCTTTAGATCAATATAACGTCGCTTAACAAGCAACACCACCCATCCCAAATTTTTGAAATTTGAAAGAAGGATATAATCAATTTTTCGCAACCAATAACGAATATTTCTGAATTTTTCCACATCGGGTAAGATCATACAATCTCATCTTTATATCAGATGTGACACTTCTTTCGGTGTACGCTACAAAAACAACTGTTACTTAATCGCTTAAAGCTTCTTGATGTAAGATGTGTAGGTGATGTAAATGTGACCAGAAGTCCCTTTCTGTGGGCATACTACTCGATGAATAAAAGCCCCTCCATCAGGAAGAAATAACAAGTTGTTCTGAAACTGTATCAAAGACATTATGAAACACTTCTTTCTATTTCTATCCCACGACGCCGTTTCTATCAAATAAAGCCCTGAGCCCTGTTGCAAGCTCGAATGCGAAGCAATCTTGTAAATTCTCAAGTGAATGCACAGTGCACATTATTCTCTGAAAAGGCTGCGTTGTATCAACTTTAAAGACGTCTTTTTGAAGTATTTCTGTGCTACTTGTCTTTTCAGTTTCAGACAGCCAAATTGCTTACCATCAGTTCCAATTTTTTGCAGAAACTGTTCTCCTACAGATATAGTTTCCTAGAAGCTGATAGCTTCGTAGCATCTTATGCGACTAAGCCAGATGCGAGTGAGAACAGAACTTGTTGGCAAGTGTTGTCGCAACAAGACCTCGAATTTTTTGCAGTGTATTTCACTATTTTTTTTTTCGTTTGGGAATGTTGATTGGTGCAAATTGTGAGCACGTATCAGAATTTTGCATTTACCTCGCAAACATGGTGGTAATGGGCAGGCCAAAAATCCATCTATTAAGAACGCTATCAGAAAAACACCTCTTCCGTATGTAACTCCTCCAACGCTGTTCAAGACTTTCATTATTTGCTTCATCATCATGTCAGACCAAAGTCCGCACCTGTTCATAGTTGTCCGGGAAATGGTAAAGGAGATGTTTCGAGTAAATTTACTGAACACCTCAGTTGTTCTTTCCCAGTACTTCCATAACCTAGAGGTACAATTTACAAGACTTGGCGTAAGGGAAATGCATTCCTTTAACGCAGTTAAGTGAAAGTTCCAATCACCAATACATTCCGCTTGAATAAAGTATGGTTCTATGGTTACAAATTCAAAGTACTGCAGATATAGTTGAGACATTTTCTTTCAATACTTGTCTTCTTGTCCTGTCCAAAAACCAAGGTGTTTTCCACCTTTAAAAGGGATTTTGTAAGGATTTTTCTCCAGGCAATCAAATAAAGGGTCACCGGCGTCTAAGGTGGAGAGGATATTGGTCATGTGCTCTTAATCTCCGATTCAAATGTCCTTTTCGTCGATTATCATTGGTTAAAGAGGGCTCAGAGTTGTACAGTGGGCCTGGGTAACTCTTGCATAAATTTGTCCTGAAATCATGTGGAGAATTGATGCTTCAGCCTATACAATTTCCCGTAGGTCGGTAATTCCACGATTCTTTAATATGAAGCTTATCAATCCAGCTCAACAGCAAACAGAATCCTCCCAATCAAATGATGTCTTAGTTTATTGCTTTCTTTGAATGATTTTGATTCCCAATAAAATGATGATATTCGAAAACATTGCATTTTCACTGCTGCCTGCATAATTTGAGTTGCGCTAGTACATGCGAGATCTCGCGAGGTCAAAGCTGCACTCACACAGAAGCAATATACATTACCAAAGATACCGCAAACAATAAAACAATGATATTATACCGCAGGTAGCACAACATGTGACCCGATATTGTACAATATTGTTCGATATTATCTAATGTTATATGATATTATACAATATTGTTCAATATTATATGATATTATACAATATTGTTCAATATTATATGATATTATACAATATTGTTCAATATTATATGATATTATACAATATTGTTCGATATTTTATAATATTATGTGATATTATACAATATTGTTCGATATTATATAATATGATATTATACAATATTGTTCAATATTATATAATATTATATGATATTATACAATATTGTTCGATATTTTATAATATTATGTGATATTATACAATATTGTTCAATATTATATAATGTTATATGATATTATACAATATTATACAATATTGTGAATACTATTCAATATCGAACAACTTTATGCAATATCTCTGTGCTACTGGAGACAGCACTGCAGATAGCAAGCCAAGTATAATTACATTATTCTGCATTAGCTAGGAAGGAACAATTTTAATGACTAGAGTATTTTTAAATGAAACAATTTATATTGAAACGTAGCGTAAACGTTTTTTCACATCTTCGATACTTTTAAATCCTTAACTTTTGAGTATGTTCCAGATTTTTCAGTTTACAAAAGTTTATGTGTTGTTTGATGATCGGTAAAGCTTAAACTTTGGACTTCCTTGCTTTGTTTTCGCTTCGATAAAATGAAATGCATAGAAATAAAAAATAGGCTAAGCCGCATAGGCTTTCAACAGAAGCACTGGTGAAACAAGACATAAAACAGTGCGGTATTTCAAATTTTTAACTAAATAATATTTTCTTATATATTTCAAATTTAGTAGTTTAATAACTGGCTATTTTAATAAAAAGATTTAAATATTTTATTGGTTTTTATTTATTTTTTAATAAAATATTTTATTACAAGAAAACTATGCAAGTAGAAGCTCAAATCTAATGCTTTATAAAATTCTCTTACCTCTTTTCACAAAAAAATCGCAGTTGTAGCTTAATTTATAGGCAAGATATAAGCGTTTTACAGTTTGGCGCTTTTGAAGTTTCGGGGAGGGAGTTAAGCGGGAAGTGTCCCCCCCGAGGGCTGGAAAATTTTCGGTTTTCATATCCTTGATGACAAAGGAATACTCAATCAAAATTTAAAAATTTAATAAATTTTTTCTCCTATTTTACCTAATTGCAAAGGAGAGTAAAACGAGCATCTAAGTGATTACAGGAGAGATTGATTAGTTCAATTAGGACAACCAGTGAAATATTTATCATTTACCAACCCGTAAACAAAATTTAAAATTCAGCTGGCACAGAATAGGTTCCACCCGCAAGGAAAAGGTTAAATAACATAATCAGAATAGTAATTATATAGGACAACTTATCATTTATATCAACCCTCAAGTGCCAAATTTCTTGAGCAACTTCAGGTTCAGATACTTTCCATTTCCCTGTAGAGGAAACATTGAGAAGTTCTAGGAAACCATAATAAAAGTATTAATATGCATGTGTAAGCGTAATAAAACATTATTAATATGTACTTTAACAACTGACTAAAATATGTGTTTTCTTGGTCACATTATGTGCAGCATCTCTTGTGGGCATTCTAGCTTATATATGTTGAGGATATAGTTTATATCACAAAAAAATACCTGGATTTTTTTTCATGTTCCTTTAAAGCCTTTTGGGGAAAACTCTTTCAGGAAAAGCAG
>BGPR01007878.1:15010-67911 GCA_013235015.1 Araneus ventricosus | reverse complement strand
GAGTTGCGTATTTGTATATGCTGTCCTCAATCGACGAGGCATACCATTGTCTGTTGTCTCTGGAAGGAGCAAAAGAAACTGATTAGAGAATGGAAAATAAAATTCATAAATTTAGTTCAATCTTACATTCTGAAAGCATTGAGAAATATTTGAGCGCTAAATATTACCTAACATTTTAAACAATTATTTCGGAATACATGTCATAAAATGAATGTCATGGATGAAATGACTTGCCTCTATTATTAATCTATATTCTAGATTATTATTTTGCGAGCAATACGATTTAAATGCATGTAAATATAAGCAAATGTTTTCTAGCTAGAAATTTTTCTGCATTCTTTTAAATCCTTGAGAGATATGTTGGATATACATTTTTATTGCACTTTATTAACGTAGATTTATCAAGCTCAGCTGAGAAAGCATGAAACCAATGTTTACTAGTGCAAGATAAAATGTTGTTAGTTTTCTCAGGGCATAACCTGCCTAATTTGCAGACGTTCAATCAAATTATAATTTAACTGGTGATTTTTTTCCGAAGGGCTGGAAATCAGTTCCCACATAGTTTTGTTTTTCATATCACGGAAAACGAGACAATGTTTAGAACACACGCTACTGGTTAGTTGTTTTCCTGGCTAGACTAATTCTGAAACAAGAAAAACACATATGTAGAAAAATGTTTCTACATTCTTTCAAGGAAAAAATAATCAGAAGGGTCATTACTCATTTACACGGAAACACGCATGATCTTCCCGAATTTCATATTGCATGTATATAAACACCCAATATTTCAGAAGCGATAGACTTGGCTTCCTGACTAGCAATTTTAATTTTGATTCACTCGTTCGTTTAATTTGTATATGTATGTAATGATTTATAACATTCTTTAAATTAAATCCAATCACATAATTTTAGTTAAATTAAATCACCTAATTTTTAATTATCAACGAATTACTTCTAGTTCAATCTAGATAAACGCACTTCTTCTTTAACTTACAAAGTCACGAGATTTTAGGGACTTCCTCTTTCTACGATGTGATACTTCCAGTTAACACTTGCTATCTACCGAATCCTACCCAAATCCATTACCCCAGTTCCTTAGAACATACAAGACATAATCTTCGCCACTGGCCACGGCCCATTCCCCTCATATTTCAAACGCTTCCACAATATAGAATCTGACTACTGCGGCTGTGGGCGATCCACTCCATTACGCCACCAGCTGTCCAATCACCACTTCTTTTCGCCTCACCAAACCCTCCGAAGACTTCGAAACAGTATGGTGGAATAGAGTTATTAAAAATAAATTATCCATTATTAAAACAAAGAACCTAGTGAAATTCCCTTCTATCACCAAATATGGACTCGGAACAATTTCTCAACCTACACTCAAGTTCAACTCATCTTCCATAACTTATGCCAATTCTCTTTCGCTAATACAATACACAAATCAACCCAATCAATTTATGTTTTAAACAATTTCTTCCCCCAGGCTGTACAAAAGTCTCCAAGTATGTAATACTAACGTACTTGGTACTACCATTCACTGTACAGAACGCCGCCCCCATGTCCCCGTACCTGAAGCCATTACAGCGACCGAACCGGTTGGATGGACTTGGGACGACGTTCACTGTATAGGCAACTACTGTCAATTTTCATTCATATATTACACTAACGTACTTATTTACTACTGTTCATTCCATCTTAATCATCTGTAATGTTTTCATGTCATCATATTTTATAACCTGGAAACTTTGTATACAGTGTGTTTGTGATGTCACCTTTACTTTGTATTTTTTTTCAATAAATCTTTCTGCGTATGCCCATTCAACTGACAGGGAACCTTCACGGTTCCGTATTCGAGGCATACTGCGGTGAAAAGAAAGTTAACACTCGCTGTCTTTGCGCGCACTATCCCAACAATGACCATAGCGTTGATCTACCTAAAATATCATCTGAAGATTTTAAAACCATCTTTCATTCATTAAAGATAATATTTGAAGAGTCCAAACAAAATATTTTCGGATTTCAATGACGGCCACCTTCTTACCTCTCTGAATATAGTTATATGCATACATACTTTTTATATAAATGGGACAACAACAAGAGAAGAAAAATCTTCCTAGTGCTTCGAGTGAATGTTTTCTGCGGCCTCCTACGAAAGGAATATCTTGGGAGTAAGATTTCATGAAAAACGAAAAGTCAAGGAATTTGGACGAGGCAGAGTGATTTGAATATTGGTGAGAATAGTAAAAAGATGTAAATGAGAAAAATTTCCAGCCATTGAGGTGCACGAGAACTGTCAAGGGTTATTCTAGTGCGCCATCATGTTGGATCTTGAAGGCTTTAGTGCAACAAAATAAAAGTAGCAATACTATTTTTTCGTTATAGAGAGTCTAAAAATATAAGAAATAACACTACTTTCCCCCCTAACAAAACAAAGTCTTTTACCAATAATAAAATTTCCAATTCTGCATAATACCTGCTTGGAAAAATCGATTTAAACTCATTTCCCATAATTTTGGGATAGAAATAGCCATTAATTAATGTGTACAAAAACTTTATTAGAGATATCACAACAATACTATGTATCATCATTTTCAATAAATAAATAAAAACCTGCATAGATTCTTATTGACTTTTCCTGAAATTTTCAATACAATTTTTAAACCTCTTGGCTTGGTAAACCTAGAAATTGTCTCTCAGTGTTTTATACATTTTTTGAAGATTACACTTATGGTATAAATAACAATTCGGTTTGTTGCCAAAGTATTTGGACTTATCCGCAAGCAATACATATAACTGGCAATGCATATGAATTACAGTGAAACCTCTCTGAGCGGCCACCCCTCCGTTCCGAGAAAAATTGGCCGCTCTGAAGGGTTTTCGTTACAATTACAAGATAATTGCTATAATACATAATATAAACAAGTCTGACAAATATTTCTTATTTAAAATGAAGTTTGAAACTTATCTAAAGAGAAAATAGTACTTTATTTAATAATTTTTTTACATTTTTTGAAAAAAGGATACAATTTGTGACTGTTTTAAGTTTTTACCCTTCTCGGAAAAAAACCATTTTTTCAAGTTCGTTTTTCAGTTTGAAAAGTAAATCTCTAACCGATGCGTTTGTTACATGGAGTAGGCGAACCCATCCGGCGGCCGTTCAGAGGGGGTGGGTGGCCGTTGTTAGGAGTTATTTTAACATTAGGTCTATGGGCCGAAAAATCCGTGCCACGAAAAAGTGGCCGTTAAGAGGGGTGGCCGTTCGAAGAGGTTTCACTGTACTAGTAAAAATATCATACGATTTTGTGCTGAACAAAATAAAAAATTGGATAATTAATAGGCTTTACGAAAGTGAACGAATTCTTTCACGGTAGCAATTATAGCAAAGGTAACAGTTATATAGCAATTATATTCACTTCCATTCAGTGGCATTACTGTCTAGCCATTTAATTGAACAGTAAATGCATTCATTTCAAGTAGCAACACAAATTTCAAGTAACATTACTGTGCGAAAACTGGATTCGTTAAGCAACAACACAAATATCACAATCAAGTCCATCAATCACAATGGAAAGAAACAATGTATCGACAAAAACAATGTTTTTAATAACTACCTCGAATAAGGCTTTGATTACCGTAATATTGTTTATGTACACGAGGTTTCACATTTACATACAATATATGCATACAATGTTACATACAATGGTACAAAATAGCGAAGAAGATTAGAATACAAGAGATGAGAAAATAATTTCTGTGACTCCGAGAATAATGACCTTCTCCCGCTCTTTGCTTTCATTACAACGAGTAATAATAGTTATTCTAAGCAATTTATTTCTACGGGACTTTAAACGGATATGGGCCAAGGTCGAATTTTGCTGGATCACCAATACAAACTGCTTCGCGCAGGGCAAAATTAATGACAGCACGGGGTTTCCGTTTTCTTTATACCTCCGCCGTATATTCACGAATTGTGAGTTAGTAATTTTGAAAATTCTAATAGTATGTCATTTTAGGAACTGTTGTTTTTAGCAATAAAAGTTATTTTTTCTTTTTCTACGACTTTTAAAATTTTGCGCCTTTGAAAACATTTCCTCATTGTATGCGGTATTTCTAAAGAGGTTATAGGATTGCTCACAGAGGATTTTTATTTAATATTATTTTGAATTCATTTTTAATACATAGATCTGAATTGAATTACATGGAAAGTTGCAATAATTGATTATGTATAGCTGCAAATTGGCAGTGGAATAAACTACTTTTTAATATAAATTTGAGCTTTGAGCTCAAAGAAAGATTTGAGCTATCACGCTAAAATAGTAAAAATGAATTAATTACCACTTGATTAAAATATCTTCGGTACAAACCATTCATTTTTTTTATTATTTAAACAGAAAAGAAGGAGGCGTGTTACTGTGCAGCATATTGCAAGATGGCAAATTTTATGCAATTCAAGCAATTTTTTTTATTTCAAGAGAAAGAAACAACTTTGGCTTGATTAGTTATCTTGCAAGTTGATCAACTGATAGAAGAGCGGAACAAGCGATTACTATTGTTGAGTTCTATCATAAAACAATATTGCAGAACTCCAATTATCCGAATTAAACTGAGATCCACACGATTCGGATATGCGGAAGTTCGGATGATTGGATAAAACTGAGAAATTAAGCAAAGAAATCTGTAAATACTGTAAGATTTACATAGAAAAGAAAACGCAAAATAATTGTGTTTAAGTGTTCATTACCTACGTACATATCTATTAAAATTCCATATGAGCAATACTATATTTTAATAATATTTTAATCAATAATAATATTATTATTTTAGTTGCTAAAAGTTATTTAGTTGCTAGTTAGAGCAATAATAATATTTCAGTTGCTAAAAATAAAGTTCTTACGTTGGGAAAGTACGTGTCAAGGTCACTGACCCGTTATTTCCCGAATTTTGAAATTTTTCTGGGCTTTTTTTTTCTCTCCCTCCCAAAATTGATTTGGAAAGTTGGAAATTTGTGTAACTGGACTTCGGATAATTGATGCTCTACTGTACTATACAAAATTCTGAAAATAAATCATTTAATTTTTAAATTTTTTTCCAAGTTGCTTATTAAAAAGTAATATAAATAATCAATCTAATATAATTAATGCATTTCTTTCATCAGATAATAATGATAAAGATCAGAATTATCAGCAATTTTCGGATAGAAGATATTACATTTTAGAGCAATCCTGTGCGTGTTCAACGAAGTAACAGGGTTTTGATATGTATGGTCATGTGCACTTAAGTTATCTTTTTGCACTAATCATAAATTGCATATGGCATTTTGTCACTGTTCTCAGAAACTTAAAATTTTTTTAAAGTATTTATACCCTCTCATAATACTAGAATACCCGCTTTAACCTTTCTGTAAGTCAATTTTCTTATGTTTATGTAATACCACTGCGTATTTGACGCAATAGAAGCATGCCCAGCCCTTGTGCATTAATACTTAACACTCCGTCGCCCATGGTTAAGTGAAAACAAGCTTCCCTGTACTTTGTGCTATAGCTACGATTCCAATTAGGCAGTAATTGCCCACAATTATCACACTTTGGTTGAAAACAGCTTATTTATCTTTTTCTTAAGCGTGCCGACAAGAGGAAACAGTGAATGACGACAAGTTGTCAGTACAGATGATTGACATACCTCTATACATCTTACAGTGATAGGTAGAGTTCCATGAAATTATCCCCTTAGCGGTCGCGCCCGTCATATTGACGTGCATCGGATTATCGCATTTTTAGGCTTATAAACTAAAATTTAATCATTAATTAGCTTTGTAATTTGACGCAAAAATTACGTAGAATCCATAAGCATCTCAAGTATTCTATGCCTTTTTCAGATGAATGAAAACAACAGCCCTTTTCCAAAACAGAAGGTTTATCTTTTTAGACAGCAAAATAAATAAATAATGCGACTCTTAAAGAGTTAAACAGCTTCCATCATTCTAAAAGGATTATTACATAGAATATCAGAATTGTTTAAAACTAAATACTATTCAAATATATCGATAAGTTTTGAATACATTAGGATCACATTCAGATCTTTTCAACTTAGTATAATCATACGTATCGCAAGTTGCGGCGTATTGCCAACTTAGGTTCACTTTAGTTTCATGGTTTATATTTACGTCCCGTTTTGAAACAACACGGGGGCTGTTTTGGGACAGATTTTGTAATTTTGAACTATGGTCAGATGACGAAGACGACATCTGAACCGTCATCCCCCTCTCTCCAAACCACACCAGCAGGACGACATTTGACCTCCGATGGATTTAATGCACACAAGGGCCACCTTACCAGGAGGTTTTTCGGTGGAATCAGCTTTCGAACCTGGAACCTACCAGCCCCGAAGTTGAGACCTTACGACCAAGACACCGCGTTTCCTGTTGCCCTTTCAACCTGTCTTTCAGAATTTCATCAGATTGCACAATTTTGGCGACTGAATTATGAAAAAAAAGCTACAATTAGTGAATAGTTGATAGCGAGGACTTCTGCAATGCTACAAAATATTGTCATTACACACCACACTGGAACATCAGGATAAAATAATGAAACAGCCGTATTCACACAAATAGCAATTTAGAAAAGGCAACGAGAGACCGAAACGGGAATCGCATGCGGGATGATTAATTTGGACAGCACACTTTATGTCCTCATTAGCATTGCGTCTGTTCCTCGTTAGCGTCGAATACGGACTCCTCTCAAATCAATGAAAAGCGGCAACTGAACTACAAATCACGAGGCGGGCGGTCGCTATCATTTATTAGCACCGAGCGAGTACATTGATTGAAATGGGACACTAATTGATTTCAGCACTTGCTAACATCCAATTAAGCGTGCCGGGATGTCATTTGCTCACCGCCGAGAACTAACTCTCTTTAACTTCCAATAAAATCCCGGCAAGTGCATTGCCTTCCATTAATATCGGTACGTCAACGAGTTATGCCGGACCCGAACCATTCCGGATCGCGTGCCAGACTTTCATCGCCGGACTCTTCCTCAGCTTCTGTTATAATTGCAGAAGCAGTAGAAGAAATAACAATAAAAAAAAGAAGCGGGGCGCAGGAGAGAGAGAAAAAAGAGGGCCTGACGAAATGGTGTTTCATGACTGACGACTATTTGAAGGAGAGCGCCCAAGTGCCGGTCGACACGAACTGTGGTGATGGAGTTGTAGTGCTTTGGGAACTCATTAATTCCGGCAGGCTTGTAATTCCTAGCACTTGCCACTTGATGGGCGGACTTCGGACTGTTGCTGCAACCGCCTGACAACGCCGCTGTTGTATTTTGATCTCTGACACTTGTTTTCACCAGGCGGCGTTCAATTCTGATACGTTACTTTTTTGCTTTTTCCATGTCCTTTGCGACGATTGTAATGACGTACTGTCGACTTTTTGTACACCCTCTACACAGGAACGTTTGTTAATTACTATGATTGGTTCAGAATTTTGGGCTTGGATTGCAGTAGACATGGAACTCAGGGTGCCATAACTAGTAATTAGTTTTTGTCTCGAAAGGTTTGCTGCCTCGAGGTGCCTACTTGGCACCTTATTGTTCATGCATTTCATTCTTCTAGTAGAGAAATGAATCGCAACATGTAATATTTTCACATTGCAGACTTCATATTAAAAATTAAGACAATCTTTTCTTATGGTTTTCAGGGCTATTCTCTCAAGATTGTTTTATCACTTCGGTATCCACGCCTGCAACAGAATTTTATCTGTAACCAACAAATGTCACTTAAGTCTTGCTGTCGGCCACCGGTAATTGCCTAATACCAATACATGGAAGTTTTAATAGAAATTTATAAGCAGTAATCCTCTTATCTTAGAATAATATCTATGCACTTAATACTTGTCATTTTAATACTAAAATTTCTTATATTTATAATGCTTCATGATGCATTGAGAAAAATTATTTCTAGGTTTTTAGGTCGTGTATGCTTTATTGGAACATTTAGTATAAGATAACTATATTGAAATTTTGATCATTACGAAAAAAATCGTAGAGAATTAAAGTTTGTTGGCAGAATTAATTTTGACAAAGATTGTATCCAGAGTATAGAAATAACAGCAGAGCATTCGAACAGAAATAAATTCTTATATCTTATTAAAATATACATGCACATACTGCACCCACATTAATATATAATTGTTGTTTTCGTAGTAATTTTGCCCATTCTCTGAGTATAGAGAATGTTGCAAACTTAAAACAGTATTAAATATTGTCATTGACAAACGTAATAGAGTTCTTTGCAATCCAATTAGTTATTACGTCATATACCTTGATAAGTAGTGTATGGGCCAGTAATTTCAGCTTTCTAAACTCTAAAAAATTGCATGCATGACTTTTCGAAGGATTCTTTCGTATATATTTATTCATCGAATAGTCCCATGCAAAAATATGAGCTGATGTTAAGAGTCAATTTGATTATCGTTCATCACAAAAAAATAAATTCCATTGGACTAAAAAAAACATTTCGACTGAGATATTGGTGCTTCGCTTGTTGTCAAGATCAGTTTGTGGATAAAGAATGTGGATATCAGTGCCATTATTGTTAAAAACGACAAGACAGCATCATTCCAAAAGGTGCAGTTCGTGGACAATAGAGTTAACATATAACAAAAATATTTTTAAAAATTTTAGTTCCTGTTCTAAATTTCTAAAGCATGTGGTTTGTACCAAACAAGGATATACAGAAAAATATGAATGGCATATCAGATATCTTTTTACTTCACTGTATGACATGCTATCCGCAAATGATAGCAGGCAATCACGTATTGAAAACCTTTTCAGGAAACTCGCATATGATTACTTGAACTTTCATCTTTTTCTTCACCACGCATTTGATGTCTTCAGTCGAGTTTCTCCACAAAAGCGATTTTCTTACTTTCTGGAAGAGAAAGGTGGAAATTACACTCCTTCTAGCCACATTTTTTTTCCCGCCTATCTTTTTCCTTCTTTTATTTTCCCAGACCAAAATTCCTTCTAGAAGAGAGGAACGTCAACGACCCTGGCAAAAGCCCGTCCCTGGGAAGAAGAGTTCTTGAAGAGGAGCGAGAGAGGAGAGGGTTTTTTCGAGTCGATCCAGTTTGTCGATAACGGGGTGGAGCTGTGAAAAGAACAATTCTTTGTTCTTTTTTTCTTTCTTTGCTCATTTTTTCCCTCTCCCCAAACTCGGAACGCTCGCATTGTGCGAGTCTCCTTGATGATGGCTTCGAAACTGCCATCCGCCAAACCCACCAGAGCTCGAGCCTGTCCCCAGAGACACGCATACTTGGCGAAGTTGGTTGCTTTGTTGGTTGGATGGAATGCAGCACACCTCAGAAGAAAGAATGTTGCGCACAAGGTGTATTGCTTTTGTGCAGGTCGTCGTTTTTACGAGTTAAAGAAAGGTAGTTAGGGTAATACATATCTTGAAGAATCGCTAGTTGGCGTCTGAAGTGTATGCAACAAAGTAGTTCAGCTGAATAAAACGCAGGAAATAAAAGAAGAACAGAATATAAATAAGTTTATTGAGCTTGTATGGAAGGAAATGAGCTTTATAACAAAAAATACTACAAGAAAAGAGTGTCAACAACTGGCAAAAATATGCGAGAAAGATATTTCAAAGCAGATATGAGTAAATTGTAGAAATGAATTCAACTGAAAAGAAAAGGTCTGAGAGTCAAAAGGCCAAGTGAGAAAAATTCAATGAAAATAAAAGTAGAGAAATTCTTCCCTAAATATTTTTGGATTGAATAAATGGCATGCTTTCAACAAAATTGTCGAATGTTTGAAAGATATTTGAAATGTGTTTTTCGCCTAAAATTTCTTTAAACTTGCTTTGACGTATCAACAAAAGAAATTATTTAAGCCAGACATATTGGACAACAAAAATAATATTTTATTTAAGCACTAGTTAAAAGAAACTTTGGTGTTAAAAGTGGTCAAAAAACCTTTCAAGTTTGAAAGAATTTTAGATTAGAGATCAATTTATAAGGTATAAAAAATGCCTTTTTCGGATGTGTTACCGAAGTTTAACACAGACAAAATATCTTTCACAACAATTATGTAAATATCGATTACTTGTCAGTGTTGTTTGATTTCAAATGATTTAAAGTGATCAAGATTGGTAACTCCTACTTATACTAGATTTCGATCAACTCGCGCAAGATTATAACATGTAAATCAAAATATTAAATTTCGAATTAATTTTAGGTGTTTACCTTATATAAAACAATAGAAAAAGTTTTTAATTGATAATTTATTAATTACTATTTTCTTAAGGTGTATTTTATAATATATTGTTCGTCATTTATTATTCCATGAAATATATCATTGAAAAATTTTTAAAATGTGCATAAATTTATTATATTGTAATCTTAGCTCTCCAAAGTAAGTGAAATAATAATTTTACGATAGTCAAAGACAACTGAATTTGACAAAACGAAAAAACGCCACTGAATGACATAATATGTGCATCTACACATCTTCTATTGAAAAAGCTTCTTTAAATTAAATAGCGTTCGTTTCGAAATTAATTTTGTTACGCATAAAATTGGCTATTGATATTTAAAACTAATCTTTGTTCAAAAATATCAAATACTTTTCAATACATTAAGATATTATTCAGTGCTAACTAAGTGGGCCTAATAGCACAACGCGTAGCTTTTCTCATATCGCTGACTGAAGATTTCCTTGATTTTCACTCAATCCGGATACTTCAGCTAATAACGGAATGTTGCTCTATTTAAAATACTTGTTTTGACACTAAAGTCAAAACAAGTACTAATTGTTCATGATAACTTTATTTCTAAACCGTGGTAATAAGCAAAACGGAATTTCTTCCGAAGCTGAATCGAATGAGACTCCCGAGTTCGTGATCGGCCGAACAAAATGCTACCTGGATTCTTTCCTGTGAACGTCCTTTCTATTGGAAAAACAAAGGCAAAATCCAATCGTCATCCAGAGCGAAACGGCAGAAAAGAGGCAACGGGAAAAAAGTTTTGCTGAGACGAGCAGCAAAAGGTAATTTAGAACACGGGGGGTTGAACTACCCTAGCAGGATTTCCGCTATCATTTTGCTGAGACGTGTTTTGTTTCAGCATCTAAAAAAAAAAAAAAATCCTTTTATTTTACTTTGCTCCCTTTGAAAGAGAACAACTGTATGAGTCTGCTTTGGAATTGTTATGTCAACATTAACCCGTTGGAGTCGAATTTTTTTTTTTTTTATAAATGGGTAAATTGCTGGTTGATATTATTTCTGACGGCGAATTCTGATTGCAGACAATGGACATAAAATACAAAATGGTAATTTACGCTGTTTCATGCTTATGTTCCGACTTGGTAGAGAAAACATTTTACGTGGCGACAGTCATAAACGATTAAGCCAAAAAAAAAAAGAAAAGAAAAAAAGAAAATCTTAAGTCTTTCAGGATTAAAACAGATTATAAAATAATGTAGTCGGCTAGAATTGAAAGTGGGACATTGGGTTAAATTAAATGCAAGTGAATTAAAGCAATCACATATAGAACCAGCAGCAACTCATTCTCTAAACAGCAAAGATTTACGAATATACTGTGGATGTTCATCTTTATTGGAAGCTTCTAAAAGCTTTTTCTTCGACGAAACAGCAAGGTATATTAGTACATCAGATAAACTGCGACTGTAACTTAAAGAAAGGATGAAGTGATGACAGAATTTGAAAAGCCATAACGGAGAACTTTATAAATGAAAGAGTAGGTATTTTTTTAAAGGATTTAAATTCACGAAATAAACAGTGATCACGAATGAAATCTTTTTGTAACTGTAACTTGTCCTTCTATTTCTATAGAAAACGCAATTTACCACTTTTTCAGTTGGCCTAGATAACGTCAACACGATCTTTGGAAAAGAAAAGAATTAAACGAAAAATAAAATCTCCTAATTAATACTTCAGGCGAGCTTCTTGACACATACGTGGGGAAAGGTCAAAATTCAGGAACTCTAAACCTGGATATACCAGTGCCTATCAGCACCAGGAAGCACAGCTGCTTGACTACATGAAGTTTCAGAAGTTTCTACACATAAACTCAATTTATGTTCTGAGTAAGATTAAAGCACAATTTTTAAAGCTATATGATGGCCATTTTGGGACGGATCTCATTAAGTTGAACCCTGGTCAGATGAAGAGGCCGGCATTCGAGTAGGCTATTCCTCTCTAAATGCCCTTGCCACACGAACAAATGAATGTTTGACCCATTTGCAGCTTCCAAAATGCATCTAAAAATTCATCAGTACTGATTATTCAACGATGAAGAGGAATTCGAATCAATCGAACAATTGAATTCATTAGAACTATTAGATTATCGTTAAAAAGACATCAATTATTTTTTTGGAGCTGATATTACCTTTAAGATGTTGGAAGCAAAAATGCACCAATAAACATCTACTATTTCATACTGTATTTCGATAAAATTGCAGAAAACTAACACTTTTAGTAAATAAAGGTATTAAATGTTAAGATAACCTCTAACAAATTCGAATATAAAAAGATGTTAGAGAATTCTTGCTAACCCTCTAGTGATTCTGATTTTTTTCACGACATCAGTGTCAGTTCCGCGTACACTGGCTAGGAATATAAAAAAAAATATAACCATTTCGAATTTCTAAATTAAAGAAGAATTGAGTTTTCGTTTTCTTTACTAATAAACAATATTGGAAATAACAGTTCATCGATTTATCACCCTTCTTCTTCTGTTGTTGAAAAATTGTTCATTCGTTTGCGATTACTCTACTTATGATTATGATGAAACCAGTGTCTATATTCTTTAGAAGAAACAGAACTATTAAGAAACTATCTAAAAACAGAACATGCCCCATCTAGAAAGTTAAAATCTGAGGATTAATGGTTATTTACCTTAACAATCAATTCATCCTTTCGTGAATTACCTCAACTAGGAATAACCTGAAAGTCCTGAGAGTAAAAAAACCTCCTTGCTGAAGGATAAAGTACTTTACAATCGGTGAGTTTTTTAAAGAGCTCTTCTCCATCCACTTTGGCTATAAGCCGAAGACTCCCTCTTCCCACTTTTCTTAAAGCCAGCTACTTCTAATTTTAAAAGGCTGACAATTTATAAAAGACAACCCGATTTCTGTTTTATTTCTTCCTTGCTGCCTTTTCCTCCCAGCGTTGAACGATAGAGAAAATTGTCGACGTGTGCTTCCACTAATCACCTCCGTGACATCCACTGACACCTGCCGCTTCCCTCCCGTGATCCTTCATCGCTGAAGCCAATTTGTGTCGACGTTCCCCCAGAAGAAATAAAAATCGAACACCCCTCTCTTCCCAGAGATGGATCCACTGCGCAAAACTTTTCATCGATGCCTCCCGATGCAAATTTCGATTGGAGGCAGGCGGATCCAATCGATTCCTCTTGCGAGGGAGGTGAGGAGGCAGCATTCTAATGACAGGGTGACAACTTGTCAACGCCAATCTAAGGTAGACAAGAAAATGTGTCGTCAGGACTGCGATGTCCAGTCAGAAAGAGAGGAGGCTGCCTCCAGGAGAATCTTCCACCTCCTTCTCCCCTCCAGGGACAATTAGCGAGGTAGTCCAGGAGAGGTTTGACTTTGACGGAGATGGATGAAGGGAAGCTATGTCATGTCGCGGTTTCCACAGAGCAAGTGACAATGCCAGGACCCCGCATGCCAAGCGCTGGACTGTTGTCTCTCTCCTTGCAGCCTCCACCGCCCTTTTTCCTCCTGCTCCCGGCTTCCCGGATGAATGGGCCTTGTACCGGAGACCTCGTGGTACAATGGACAAGCTAATTAAAGGTGCTGAGTAACGGTAGAGGCAGCTCGCTCTCCCTGCCAGGCTGCTGTGGGCATCATATCACCTGCCCTCCTCCTGCATGGCTAGGTTAGGGCGCATATCTCAGTTAACATTGTTCTGCGACGAGACGCATATGCGGGCAACAATGGTTTGGGTTTGCAAAAACACCCATCTTGCTGAAACTGAATTTAACTGTAGTTCATTTTTGAACTTCGAATTGCAGATTGAATCTGGTTTTATCAAGTTAGAATCGATTATTTACCGTCTTTTGGTAATATTGGCTCCTTTTCAGAATTTTAAATATTAATAAAAATATTTTTTAAAAATTATTAATCCAGTAATGAAATGAGTAAACTACTTTCATTTATACTCTGAATTGCTAATATTATGAGAAATTAGCGAAAATAAACTAATCACGACAAAACGACAACACTTTTAAATTGCTTTTTCCGTTATAGGGATATCGCACTTAAATGCTGTTGGCATAACTGAAAAGCAGATTTTGCAAATCGCTTTAAATTGAAAGTTTTGATGGAAAAGCAGCGAAAGCAACAAAGAATCGCGTGGTTAGCAACAAAATACAAATGCAATAAAACGGTCAATTTTCATTGACCGTTTAACACTACAGAGGTTTCGTTTAAAACCAGTTTCTAAGATGAATAGGATGTTAGAAAAATAGAGTATACAGTTTTACTGTCAATGTTTCATTTCTACAAATATATCAAGAATCATAGCTGATGAATAGATGTAATAAATGCTTATTAATCAGTCATTGCTTGTCCTTTTGTTTATATTCATCTAATTGAAACAGCATTCAAATCAATAGTTAATAGCATCTGCTAAGATCAAAAGTTAATAAAGGAGCAACAAAATCCTTCAAAGAAAAAAAGATCATGCAATCTAAATTCTGTGTCAAAGACTTCATTGAAAGTTATTTCGTTTTAAAGTAAATCCAAAAATCGTCAGAAATACTGTACTGTCAAAAATACTGTGTAATATTTCAATGGTTTTTTAAAAATAAAACAACAGTTATGTCTTATTTTACAAGAAAA
The DNA here is from genome assembly GCA_013235015.1 of Araneus ventricosus. NCBI lineage: Eukaryota > Metazoa > Arthropoda > Arachnida > Araneae > Araneidae > Araneus > Araneus ventricosus. Next base: position 53,026 of record BGPR01007878.1, on the reverse strand, counting down.
TCGTCAGTTTTATTTATTCCAGAGAAGTCTCGCTGCAAATTTGATACATACTTTTATTTTTAACACTTTTTTTCCAGTGGCGACGGTATTTTGTGGATGGTACAGACAAATTTTTAACAAATCACGCATTCATGAAGTTAATTGGATTTTTCCCATCTTGAGAAAACTTGTTTAAACTCACATGAATCTTGAGCCATAATGAGGCTTTTGCAACTTATGTCAGGAAACAAGAGCCATGACAAGAAATCAGCATTCTGCGAATTCGAGAGACATCCTAAGCTGGAAAGATTCCATCTTATAACGAATGAAATAAAATATCTCGAATGCTAAGAAAAAAAGCAACCGCCCATGTGAACAGGCCTCATTAAGAAAAATAACACAGTCTTGGTTATCACTCGTTTCCATCAGATTCGTCGGAAATAAGACCAGAATTTTGACAGAAAAAAATAAGAATATGACCTCAGACTACGAAAATGAAACTCGTTTCGTCTTTGATAGGGTATGAAACGCTTCGTGTTAACTGTCGCAAGAATTTCGCTTGTGCATTTCATTTTTCGTTGATTGCATTTGCGACCCTTATTAGAATGAATTGAGTTGATGAAGTACCGAAAAAGGAGGATTATGTTTACTAACAGCATTGGCCTGTTCATAACGATGAATTTATTTTTAGAAATGCAATCAGATTTGACTTGAGGCGGTGCACTTATCTCGCCAAGCTTATTATGTCGACTTATAAAGTCGCAACCAAAAAATTACCACTGTAATTTGAACTGATTGCCCACTGTCACATGAGCATGCAGAACTTCATACGTTTCCATTTCAAAAAAATAATTTTTTCCAGAAACAGTTATCATTATTTAACATAAGAAGACAGTTCATTTATCATAAGAAAATGCTGCACGTTTTTATTAGCACTCGTCATTTCTAACAATTGTCTAATCACAATAAGCAGCCGTGATACGAATCCAGTCTAGGAGGCTTATGCAAGTAACAACTTTCCAGTGGCATAACGAGGGTAACTGGTGCCTGAGGCATAATGATTCGTTCGCCCCCCATGCACTAATTTTTTTGTCGCCAGGGTGCCTCCTAAAGCGGGGCATTCACGATCACACCGTGCTACTCCACTTGTCGTACAACGTACCAAAACCCTTCGTCAATGGCAAAATCTAAGAAGAATTGCCGCGGTGTAGTCGAAATGTTTGGATTTTCAATGGTCCGATATCCATTCGGCTCACTAGGCCATAAAACTGAAATGCAATCGTGAGGGTGAAACGAACTCTCTGCTTCAGAAAGCGAAAACCGCAAATGGGGAAATGGGATTGTGGGTGGGAGTCATTCTGGAGAAATCAGGGCGGGGGAACTCATTTTGAAAACAGGGGGGGGGGGAAGGCGCAATACCTTAGGGGATCGGGTTGCCCGTAGGCGATGTGTTTCCAGTTGGCACAGTCTGACCTGTGAATGGTCACCAAATTTTATGAACCGGTTTGCTAAGAAGCCCTCCAAATGGATTGAATCAAGATGGATTGGATCGATGGTGAATGTCCAGCTTTAGACAGGCGCCGGAGGAATCCATACCCTGTCGCAGCGCCGCTCCAGCTTTCATATAGGGCTGTTGTATCCAATGGGCTAATTGAGCGGCGCAAACATTTTTTCCCGTTTCTCATGTTCAGTTCAAAATTAGATAGTTCCTATTTATATGTATATTTTCGTAAACAACGTTGGATAAAGTATTCTTAAGGTTTCAGAGATATAATTAAATATAAAAAGGATCGATTCATTTACTTTAAAAACTATTTTTTCTAACCTGACAGCTAAAAGATCAAAATAATTGGGCACTCAGAGGGTTAAAATTGGTAAATGAAATACAAAGTGTTTTATGTATTTTGTATTAATCTGAATATTAAGCATATGGTTATATTTTTGTATTTAATTAATATATAGAAACAAACAATATACTGAACATATAACAAATATATTCAAAAAATACTTTTTATGCAATGTAATCGTTGAAAATAAATCAGGGGCGGAAGAAGTTCCCTTGCAAAATCCTATCTTGAGAAGCAACCGACTAACGAAATTGTTAAGCTTTAATAACGGAACAGGTGATTTTTTTACTCAATTAATGTTACTAGTTAGGTATTTTCATTGGATCATAGGCCCGGAAATCCTAGTTACGGTTCTGATAGGGCACCACATTACTCTAGCCCAAGGCGCTCAAATTTGTTCAGACGGCCCTTCTTTCATATCGTCTTTTTTTATATATATTCAACGAACTCGACTATCCGTAATATTATCTATGTTTTTTTAAAATATGCTATACATTAAAATGCTAAATTGTGCATATTATAAAAAGAAACAACATACAAAAAATAAACTCACTTTCCTGCAAGCATCATCTTGGAAGACACTCCGAGGTATCTTTTGCTTGAAAACGATACGAGTTGCTTTGAGTTATAAGTAATGTTAATGTAATGTAAATGTTATAAGTTAGCTTGAAAGTTTGTTGTCCATGCATTTTTGTAAACTCCATTGACAACTCAAACAACGTATTATTGGTACACGTCAACATATGACCCAAGACAACTTAGTATTGGTACATGATAAAAAATTATAAACATAATTCTCATTTGTTGCTACCACTGAGCGAATATTTCAGGCGAACAAATTAATCCTGCCGTAGCGATGAATGAGTTAACAGTTGAATTGGGCTTGACAAAAAAGTTCTCATAGGCCAGTACATGGGAATAGCAAGAAATTATGAAATCCACTTATCCGTAGAATCCTCAGAATAGTGGAATTCATAATAATTATATTATTAATTTAATAATTTTTGTCATCAATAATAATAAATATTGATGGCATCTAATATTTGTCTGTGTGTCCATGTGTAAGGGAACACACTAACTCAAAAATGCTGGAACGACATAGTTTTAAAATTCCATAATGTGGTCTTGACAAAAATCTTGCAGATTTGTGCAAAAATAGTGGAACAACATATGGTTGAAATTCCGTATGTGGTCTTGAGATAAATTTTGTAGATTTGTACAAAATTTTTAAAGTAATCTGCCAAAATGAAGCCTGTTGGTCCATGTATTTGAGAAAACAAATTCAGAAATGCAACGAGATAGACAAATGAAAAGCATGTTGTCCTTCAAGGAAAACTGCAATATATCAAATTTTAGACAGTCAACGGAGAGATTGTCGTCGTTTAACAAGGAACACCACCTATATCAATATTTTGGAATTTCAAAGAGGAAGAAAAAATTAAATTTTTCACAACCGATAACGAAAATTTCTGGATTTTCCGCACATCTGGTAGGAATATATGGTCTCATTTATATCAGAAGCTGAAAAAATTCAGAAATATTCGTTATTGGTTGCGAAAAATTGAGTATTTTCTTCGTCTTTGAATTTGAAAAAAAAAAATTGAGATAGGTGGTTTGCTTGTTAAGCGACGCTGTATTAGTTTATGTGAGCAAAAGTATTAAATGGATAATGAGATCTGCGCCAAATTTTTAACAAAATTTATCTGCGGTACTACTTCTTTAGTCAATTTTCTTCCGTCAGGTATGAAAATATACACATTTAATATGATTATTTTTGAATAGTGGCATACGAGAAAGTCGAATGGACAACGCTCCTGTTTTATTAAAGAGGGGCGAGGCTTTTGCATAATATGTATTAAAATATTACGTAAGTTATAGGCTATTATATAAAATAAGTAATGGAAGTAAGGATATAAAAGCTTTCAAGACTATTCAATGCAATAATTTTCAAAACTATTTAGCGATTAATTTTAATTAAATTTCCTGAAAGTTGGGGAATTATGCCATCTTTATTAACAGGTTTGTCCTTACGTGCATCGAATTAACGCAATTTTAAACTTATAAGCTAAAACCAAGTCATTCAGAGACATAATTCGGTACAAAAAGTATGTGGCAGGTGTCTTCTAATTAGATAGTTAGAAAACAAACCAGTCAAGGAGTTAAACCTTATAAAAATTTGCGATAAAGTGTTTCAGATACTTTTGCTATACTAAAGAAAATAATTATATACGAGTTCACAGACACGTAGCAGAAATGATCGCACACTTTTGTGAAGAAAATGTAACAGTTAAGAACACGGCGAATTTAACTGATCAAATGCCTAAAATCAAAATGAAAGAGATCATTGTAAATTTTAAGTGCTTCTTAAATTCAAATATCCGTACTTCCAAATTGCAGTATTGAAAACATTTAATGATACTGCATGTGTGTAGAATTCCTTTTGTTCATCTTCAACTTGAAAGATAGCATTAATAACTGAAAATAATAAATCATTGATAAGAATTCCATCTTTCATTTTCTACTGCCTTTTCTCGAAAATTGAAAATTAAGAATCAGGAAATTACAAAGTCATAAATGAGTGTTACATCAAAATAGTCTCTGTATAAAAAATATATACTCCCAAAACTTCTATACTTTTATGATAGGACATTGACGGCTCAGGATCTCGTTACTCATTCATTGTGAAGAAGAAAACATTAAGATGAACCTGGGAAGTTAGGTTCTTCTTTATTTATATGTGTGCGCCTGTGTGCACTTTGTGTGCCAGGTGGAAGTGTATATCGACTGCTAAGTTCAAAAAAATAACTAGAAAATCTAAGCTTACAGATAATGGCATTTTTAATCGTTCGTGAACAGTAATCATTTTGATGGGCTGCAAAATAGACAGGCGATTTATTAAGCCTACTGGACACAGATACTATGAAAGTGTCACACTTCTTATTTACGTAATGTGCCATGTAACGGAAATTTATAAACACTCAAACAAAAGACGAAGCAAAATGAAAATACTAAATGAATCAGTTAGCCATTACTTCAAATGCATAATAATTTCAAAAATTTAAGACTACCTATTTGGAATTGGATGCATGACCCAAACGTGAATTATAAATTTGTATGCTGTAGCAGATGCGTTTAAGCATTTCCATGAACCGCAAAAATAAACGGGCGATTTCTCAGGTTTATTGGATACAGAGGCTATGAAAGTGTTACAGTTCTAATTCACGCAATGTGCCCTGTAACGAAAATTTATAAATTCTCGAAGAAAATTCAGAACAAAATGAAAATAATGAGTTAACCAGTTATCCATTGCTTTAAAGTGCGTAATAATTTAAAAAAATTAAGGCTACCAAGATGGAATTGGACGCATGGCAAAATGGCTTATAAATTTGGATGTTATAAATTTCATGTCTCATTTTAGAACACAATGAACATGAATACTGTAGCATTCACGTTTGAGAGCGTTATTATTGCCGAGAAGTCCAGTTTACATCATTATTCTTTGAAATTAATAAACTTTTAACGTCAAGTTTGAAGTTGCTGCTGTTTTGAACTTTGTAAAGGAGTTCATTGTCACAGTTAGAATAACTTTTTAGATATTATTCTTTTGAACTGGGATGCCTATATATTATTTCTATATAAAAAAACACAAAGATTGAAAGGTAATTGCATTAAAAATTTAAGCAAAATCCTTTACAACATAAAGCCTCCTTTTCTTTCGCTCGAGATTAATGATTGTACATTCTTGCCCTCAAGTTAAAGATACATCGACCATAAACCTGAAGAAGTGAATGTCAACACATTCGATTTAAGATCAACTCATTGATTGCCGGGAAATCGCATCCCGCCGACTAATGGGAGGGTTTTAGAGACAATGAAAGTCCTTCAGTAATAACCATAATAAGGACTGTAATAACTGCATCTTCCTCTATTATTATGACACAAATGATAGCCCAGCTTTAAAAGCTCGACACACAACAAAAACAGTGAAAAACAATGAAGTATTTTACGTTGGAAGAAAATAAGTTCAATCAGAGATATCACTGGTGTCATTGTTCTTTCGACTCACAACGTAATACCAAGAATGAGATATTTGATTCCGCATCCAGTGTCAGCATAATGATGGGAGTAATATGCTTGGGGTGTGTTCAGGGAACGTGGGTCACTATATTTAGAAAATACTATTAAATGAATGTAAAGAGAACAATAGAGCTACAATCCGCAAAGGTTTAGCGGTAGGCTATTATTTTCGTTAGGAGTATTGAGAAATGTTTCTTTAAATTAAATACTCAGTATCTTATGCTATTCAACTCGTTAGAATACTTGCAGAAAGCAAAATCAATATACACCGTAGGTTCAATGCTATAACTAGCTAATTACAAAATCAACCAACTATGAGTAATGTGATTTTTGAAAAATGAAATGAATAATGATTTTGAGTGAAATTTTGGAGATTAAAAGGTGCCAATGTACTAGCACTGGGTGGGTAACTGTTGCACATTATACTTATATTTATTCAGGATTTTATAGATACATTCAGGTCCTCACAAGTCAGACAATAAAAATTCATCTGCGTCTTTTTTTCCCCAAAATAACCGAGTAATTACTTCAAACACCCCTGCATCTCATTTAAAAATCAATCGCTCTTGGAAAGGTGTTAAAAGTTTGAACTTTCTGGTAGAAATCTTGAATCTTTTCCATAAAGAATGCAATTATTAAAATAGGATCTCCAGAATGATGCTTATTTAGCACACTTTAACATATGAACAGAATCAATACTTCTTAAATTTTTAAATACATTTTGCCCAGATATTCAGTTTTGAATGTCAGATTATAGAAGTTTAAATATTCTGAAAAATAATATCTAGCATTGAAAAACTAAATTCCACGATAGAATGTTTATGTCTTTCCTTTAAAAACTCGATTGTTAAAACTGAATTTCAGGAATGATGGTTATTTAAAGTACTTTTAACAAATAAAATCCAAATTTTCCATATTTTGTAGTGATAAATGGTTCTCAGATAATTGTGCTAGGGATGTGAAAACATTACTTCAGATTAAAAGATTTCAGTTGAACTCTAATACTGCACTTCATACGCTGAAACCGGCAATAAAGCTGGTATTAATATTTTTCCGAGACTTTTCGAGTCAAAAACATATTTCTTTCCTTCTTCCCCGCAGAATATTTTGCATGCGAGGATGATAAAAGCACAGGACACAAATTTATGATGAGAGAGATAGTAATCTTCCTCTAGAATGTGCAAATGAAGAAGAGGAAGATGAGAAATCATTCAAGCGTTCGACGGTTTGGGCGTAGTTCTTTCAATTTTGTTAAAAATGTGACTGCGTTTATGCTTTTTCCATTATTATGTGGAAGGGACATTGGAATAAATTAATTATTAAATAACAATTATTGTGAAATAAGGGAGAGAAAATTGAGATAAACAACTGTTTGCTTTTTCAGCTTTGAATTCTTTATATTGAAAAACAGTTTTCATTAATTAAACTCTGAATCTTGTCTTCACATTTAATGAATTATGATCTACAGAAGCATAATGTCTATTTGAAGGACTCTAAACTTGCAACTGAAAATAGGATGACTATTTTTAAATGCCATTAGATTCACCAAACGCTTTTACAACAAAGCAAATTGTTATTCATACGCAACGCTCTAATAGCATAACCTGAACTCACTAGCCCGATGAAATCGCAGGGTAAGCAGCTGGAGAGTTAAACTATCCATGTTCATCAATTTATTTATTATCTATAAATGTGCTATAATGTTTATAATTATTTAATGGTATTTAAAATGGTTTTATAGAGAATAAATATTGCAGGGAATTGTAAGATATCTGATTTATTCATCAAAAAGAATATCATGGCAAGAAGGGATTTTCTAGCGCGTGAAATACAATAAATTCAAAAGTAGTATAAAATACACGTTCTTATTATGGTCTACTACTTTTCTAAATAATTATCCAATACAGATTTTGACAATCGAAATTTAAGTTAGCATCATATCTTTAATCGAAATTTGGATACAGATATTATGAAATTCAGCCTTGTAAAGAAACTTATCCAAGTTGAAAAAAAGTTATTCGTTGTGATCTCATTTTAAATACAGTAGAACATTGTTTATACGTCTTTCAAGGGACTGACGTAAAACGACGTATAATTGAAATTTTACTAAACAACTTTGATAATTGAAACTTTAATGCTACTAATGCAAGTTCATTTAAAGGTATTAATTTTAAAATTTTGTAAGATACTACTAATATAATAATAACTACTAATATAGCAGGTATAAAAATCAACATTTAAATTTGAAAATTAAACATTTATCATAAAAGTGAGAAAAATCATACCTTTATTGCATATCTTGAGTAATAATTATACATATCTTATACGATTTATGTGCATGCAGGTAGGGGATTAATTAAAAAAATCTTCCGTCAACCGTCAGACTCACCGTAATACTCACAGACAATCAACCGTCGTCTGACGTGTTGATTGTCTGTGTCATTGTTTTCTGTTGATTGTCTGATAATTCTGTCTGTTGATTGTCTGATCATTATGAATCTAATTCATTGAATGTTTTGCCACTATTCTTTTGAAAAAAGAAATAAGATCGAAGTTTTTCAATGAAGTTCGCTGTGTCTTTAGAAAGGGGGAATAACTTCATCTTAAACTAGCCACCAGACATTTTGTCTTCTATTATTTCATCAAAGGTGAAAAATTTCACAGTCTTGGTATCTTTACAACAGTTTACATGCTAGAAAGGAGGAAATTTTCCAGTTTAAGAACGGGGAAAACGACTTATAACCGAAGCTTTGCGTCGTATAAACGAAGTACTTTATCTTTACAATGAATCGATGTATAAATGAGAAACGTATAAACGGTGCTTTACTCTATAAAATAAAAGATTATTAATGGAATAAAACGAGCATTTATTCCATTAACAAATGATTTGCGATTCCCCATAACTCATCTCATTCAAAAAGAAAGAAAAAAAAAAATTCAAAACTTAATATTGTCATGACATTCTCATGCTAATACTAAATTTCAGTAGGGAAAAGTTTTAGCCGCCTTCATGAACATTTGAATATTTAAAGGGATTTTCTGATGAGTCGATCTTAGGACAGCTGAAAATTAAGAACGATAAGTCGATCAGTAACTTGCTAACATGGTAGTTTCATGAACTTTCTTCTTCATTTTTTTAAAGTCACATTATACCAATGGCAAATGTCACTTAACAGTCATAAAAAATTGTTTTAAATAGAAACTTTAGTAAGTATGATAATATATGTGTCAGATGGGATAATTATAAGGCTTTTCAGATACGTGACAGTAATAAGTAATGGCAGAAAAAAATGCAATAAAAATCACAAGTCATTGACTCGCCAACATCAGGCAAATTTTTACTTTCTCTACATTCTTCGGCTATTTTATATCACTATTTACACGAAGACTAGCGAATAAGGCCGAACATTTTTGCAACGAGACTAATTACTATTTACGTACAACGACGCTGTAATAGCGTCGCAGGAAAGTTGTATGGAATTACTGAGACGCGATTTCTACGTTTCCCGAGATTAGAAGTTTGATCGTGAAGGAAGTTCTATTTAATCTGTAGCCGAAAATTTGAATTTAAGTAAAGAGAAAACTCGACTTCTTAAAGGCATTTATATTTCCCATCGGCTTAGACTTCTCAGCTAATAAAAATAGGTAATTTTTATAAAAATAGGTATAATCAGTAGTAATTAAATAACAAAAATAAGTATTATTAATAGTTATTAAATAATAAAAATTAGTATTATTTTCAATTAATTGAAAGATATGTTAAATACGTTAACGTTGTTTAATATAAAACTTGGCTTATTTCTGTTTCCGTGCTGATCGTTCGAGTAGTATTTTTCCCAGCATGCTATTTGCTGGTTAAGTCTTGGCTTTGACACGGCAGTGTTCCAGATTCCATCAAAAATCCATCGTCGAATATCTAACTTCCTGCCTCTGATGTGGCTGCGAAGTTTTAGAGAGGGGTGCCGGCTCAGTTTTCGTCCTCAGCATTTGACCATGTTACAGATATTGCTTCAAAACGAGACGTTAATATAACTCAGCTGAATTCTAATGTGTTATTTAATTTTCAAGATTTTTTCTAAATCACGAAACAAAATTTCGAGCATTTAAAACCTTTATTTTAAAACTAGTGCGTGAAGTTATAGAAAATTGGGTAAAAGTTGTTGGCAAATGGGGATTGGGGCCGCTGATGCTAACAAGTATTGTTTAGTATTCAGTTGAGTAAAATCGATGTGCGTAAGTAATCAAATGCGATTTCATTAATGAAAATTAAGTTATTCTGTGAGCGTGCGCGCATTTGCATTCATCCAGATCTGGTATCTGGTATGCCGGACATCAACTCCTATTAATTCAATAATTGACGAAACTACATGCTGTATCTTTAAAATTTGATTCTCGATTTTCTTAGAAATATAATCGTTACAAGAATTTTTCGTTTAGGGCATGGAATCGTTCCATTTTTTTAGTCCATTTTTCAAAAATAAATCGAGAAAATCATCGTTCTTCCCAAAATGAAGCTCGGCGGTGAATTTTGTTTTTCAAGTAATTTCTTGTTTTAAATCCTTTTTTCACCATTTAAAAGGGTTCTACAATATTTTAATATCCTTTGGCAACCATTTTAAAAATTAAAGTTTGTGTGAATTTTTTGTCTTTTTCAGTTGAAATATCCGGATGCCGAACATGGGTAACTTTTTTAATTTTTCGTCTACAGGCTTGAAATTTCATTTATGCTTTAACCTTTGTACCAGTAGTACACAGTGCGCCAAAGGAAAAAAAAAAATCTAACTCCATTATTTCTTAATTCCGACTGAAGGGGTTAAATTAAACAAATTTTGCAATCAAATAGGTAACAAGCCTACAAATAATTGTTATCAGTGCAGTTTATAGTACAAAAGATCGATTCGCTTTCGATTTGCTATATTAATCTGTCGTTTTGAAGGTATATTTTTGCTACTTTGGGGTTTGGGGACGGACATTGTAATTTTTAACCATGGATAAAAGATGAGCTCCACACCTGAACCAGCATTCCACTCTCTAAACTTCCACGCTACACTAACGAGAAGACGTGCGATTTACGACGAAAGATTTAGCACGCAACAGCCCTACATATACGGCGAACCTGTGGTAGGATAGAGAGGAGTCCCCAATTAGACATCTTCCACTGCCTCATACAAGACTGGTCATCAGCACAATAGGCCAAAACGGAATACAGAACAAAAGGAGATTCTATATCGAAAAAAGTAACTGTAAAAAAGAGTATAATAGAGCTTGATTAAAAATGCGAGTTTTTAAACATGTGACGTGCGACAAAGTGGAATATTTAAACGCATCCCTTCTTTCTATTTATATTCAAGACTTAAAAGAATAATGTTCGAAAACTAAATCAAGCTTTCTAAACACCATATATGAGCCCACATCATCCCTACATAAATAAGTTTGACAAAATGCCATAAAAAATCTTTTTTCTTCGGAGAAAAAGGATGAAAAAATGGAAGAACGGAAGAAAAAAGAACCCCACCAGAAACTTTTTTTAAGCCAAAACTCCCACACCGTGCCAGATAAGATTTTACCTATCCGTTACGGAAGAGGTGGAACCACCTTCACAACCCCCTCCTGCCGTATCCGAAAGAACCCGTGCGACCAATGAGGCGCGCAAAGACCCCTCAGCGCGTCATATCGATATGCAGAACACGCACTCGCACATCTCAACTCCACTCGACCACCCTCCCGTCAACGTTGGTTTAGGATAAGGAGCTGCCTTGAAGGTAAGTGTCTATGACGTGAAGACCCCTCTTCCCAGTACGCAAATCGTGATGCATATCCTTCGCATTAAATATGCACGAGCTTCACAAAGTAGGAAAGGGGGGGGGGGGCGGAAAAAGCGATATTTTTTTGAAGGATGTGGTCGGGTCCGTTATGAAATGGGGCTTCCACGTTTTTAGATTTAAAAACGTCATCTCCAGTTTTCTCTCCACATGAGGGTGTTCCTCGGTTTGAAAGACGGTTTGTGACACTTTAGTAATGGATGACGGGGGTCCTCCCAGTAAAAGAAAGGGGAAGGGGCGCTTATTTGCAGGGCCGGGGCGTTAAGAGAGGTCCGGTAGGGTAATTGGAGTGGAGCTGGGCCATTTTATAGGCAGAGTGGTAAATTTTATTTCCCTTCAGAATGTTTAAAAGGATTTTTGAAGGATATTCATTTGGACGTTTTGGCTGGTTAAGATTCTTCTGCAAGGATGCAAGGCTCTTAGGAAGGTAAATATTTAACATTCAACAAGAAACCAAGGGTAAAAAAGCCATAGAATTGGGGAATATATGAGCACTAAATTGTGTAGGCGAAAAAGTTTGTAATAACATGTTTAGATCAGAGTTTTGAACGTAGTTCTAACTTTTCGCATACAAAGATAAAGTAAAGTAAAACTTCGATTAACCGTCATCGTCCGGACCAGGGCTGTGACGGATTACCGAATAGACGGATAATAGAAATCTCTTAATAACGTGACGTCACAGTAACGTGATCATTGCTGGCTTGGGACGAAAATGAAACTAAAATTCTTTATAAGTGAATATCACATACATGTTGTGTTTAATTTTTTAATTTCCGAAAGCGATAATATAAATTTTTATATACGAGCAGCAATGTACAGAAATGTATTGTAATACTATAAACCTACGTTACTTTTCAGACGATGACGGATAACAGAAACTAACGAATGAACGAGTGACGGTTAATCGAAGTTTTACTGTATAATCTCAAACATTCGACCTCCAGATTTTAATTAGAGACCATTCCACGTTTTATACCTGCCTGAGTCAGAAAGAAAGACAATCTATTTAGAGAATTATGTGTATCTGTGTAGGCAATAATTCAAAAGCCGCAAGAGCTAGAAGAATGAAATTTTGGAACAAAATTATGGATCTATGTCATATTTTGGTTGAAATCCATCAACTGGCAGTATCCCCGTCCGTATACATGTGGACACAATAAATAAAAGACGCAATGAGCTACATAGAAAAAATTTAACACGTGATTTTTATCACCAGAAATGTTGATCTGTGTTTAATTTTGATCCAAATCCGTCAAAGGATTGACTGTCTGTCGGTTTGTCTACTAAATTATTTGCAAACGCGATTACTCTCTGTATCAAATTTTCGAGTCAATTGGTCAAAAAGAAAAGGTACAGAATGGATACTCGTTTCTTTTGACAATACTTCAAAGCTTGAAAAAAGAAAAAAAAAAAATCGACGGGAGGCTGTCTTTGCGAAATGGCCGCTGGGCTTGAGGGGCGTAGACTTACTTACCTTACTCAACTGTGAATTTCGGTGACTAAAGTAGTTTTATGTGACTCTCTATAGTGACTATTAGTCTAGTGTGACTATGTGACTATTTATGTAAAATTCTTCGTGATTCACCAACTTTGGAGCTCGACTGTGACTAAACCGTAATTCCAAATTCTAAAATTATTTTTGCAATCCATAAAGTCAACCTTTCTCTATTAAGGAAACTAAAACCAACTCTCTGTGTTATTTGGTTGTGGAGCTATAAGCGTTTAACTTTAGCGCGAAAAGTGTCATAACTTTTTCCTTTCCCGATGCACCATTAGACCACTGGACAGACGTTAGTCTTCGTCAAAAATGTATCATATTGTAGAAGCATATGAGGAAATCGAAGAGTGAACACTCCCGCTGGATTATTAGTCTTAAAAATGACCGCTTTGCTTTAGCTTTTTGGATTTTATGGGAGAAAAGCCATTTTTTGCTTATGCTGTGCCAAACTTATGTCATTTTAATGACATGCTATTGAATGATATTTCGTCGCTTAACATGCAGCACAGCCTATTTCGATTTTTTAAAGTTTCGAAGAGAAAGTAAAAATAAATTTTTCGCAATCAATAACGAATATTTCAAGAATTTTTTTCATATCTGGTAGGAACATGTAGTTTCATGTTCGGTCGTCATGTTAAGAAAATTCAGAAATATCCGTTATTGGTCGTAGAAATCTGTTTTTTCTTCTCATAGAAATTTTTAAAAAATTGAGATAGGTAGTTTTGCTTTTATGAGAGTGTTAGGTGAAAAATTTAATAATCTGAGATTAGTTACGGTGATGCTATAAAAATTAAGGTGTCGTAACTTGTAGGAATTAGATAATATCTTTTGATTCATCACCGCAAACTAAATTGCAATTGCATTAAAAGCACTGAAATTGCATTCAATTATATGAACAAGGTTAATAATAGAGACAGCAGAAACCGAGCAGATGACTTTTTTGAGATTGGATAGTAATAGTGGCTTATTGCGTATTATGGAATGAAGGTTAAAGATTGCTGTAAGATAAAAGATGTCATTTGAGCAGTGATGTCACTTCTGCTGACACAGCAGGATGTCATAAAATTCTTTTGTTGACTAATCACTCAGGCAAACAGATGTAAAACTTTTACAGTATGTGTTCCCGTAAATCATGTTGCAGAACATTTAAAAGCAGAGGGAAAAATAAAATTCAATTCAAGTTAATAGAATGCGCAAATACATGGCGACAGAAAAATAATAAAATGAATTTCATTAAAAACGTTTTTTTAAAACTTACTTTTTTACTTAACAGCGGAAAATTTCTTATTTTAATTATTTTCTACTTTTTAGTGTTGAGGTCTATTTTTTCCTCAAGCTCACTATTAGATAGCGCTTCTATGAAGGAATCCAAATTTAATGTCAAGTCTGTAATTTAACAGTATAGTAATGATCTATTTCGCCGCTTAGCAAGCAATTTCATCTATCTCAATGTTCGAAATATTACGAAAGGTGAAAAAATAACACCGTTTTTCGCTACCAATAACGAATATGTCGGATTATTTTCCCATATCGTCACGTCATTTACGGCCTCATGTTCATACCAGATGTGTAAATAAATCATTAATCGTCATATTCATTTTCAGGGGCTAAAAATTCAATTTTTTCCTTGTAAAATTTGGGAACACTTGGATATTTAGTGTTTCTTATTAAGCGACGATTTAATGCTTGCTATTTCTGTTCTCTGTGAATAAAAAAGAAATTTTGATTTCTTTATTCTGAGAATAACCAGAAGCAGCAGATCTGTCTAAAATAAAAAACCGCTTAGATTGAAATTTAATCTTTATGTATTAAAAATAAATTGGTTGAGAAACCAATTTTGCAATTAAAATTAATTAGAAAGCTGATTAGTAGTTCGTGAAAAATTAACAGCCGAGTTAAGCATTTTATAAGAAAAAGAAAAACTAAGCAAAACCTTAATAAAAAGTATTATTGTAAAAAGTATAATAGAATCCCTCCTATCAGACTTCATCAAGGGTCTCCTGCAGGTAGGGATTCTAAAAATTTGATCTTTTTCTGTATAAAGTCATTTCATGTCTGTGTTGGTTAGTTCCTACCAGTAAAATTTAGAATAATGCCATAATGGCTGTATCAACAAGAGATAGTTTATCACGACCTAATTGCATTTTAATAAACTACAGAGCTTAAGCCTATTAGTTAAAACAAAAGTAAAAATAATACATATATTTTTTTAACTATGTTGGTTTTCCTAAATGAAAAAAGCATGACTTACATGGCCATGCTCTTAATCACCATACAAGAAGGTGTTGTCATTTCCTGTAGAATTTAGAACTTATGAAACTACCTTTAATGTGTGTCTTGAAATGACGTCACTATGATGATGTCATTAATTGGATTCATATTATATAAACGCTTCTCTTAGATCAAGTTTCTTCCCTGTAAAATATTTGTGCTGCTTCCCCCTAGAGCAAACTGTCTTTCAGTTCTGAATGACGTAACTAAGAAATTATTTTTTTTTCTCAAATTGCATTATACAGCAAAACATAGCAAAGTTATTTTATAATATTTATATACATTATAATATTTTTAGCTATTCTATTTAAATAAGTCACAAAAATAGAGTTTCGAACAACTGAAACGAGATAAATATTGAAACGTTTAACTAAAACTAAATTAATTCATGAACTGGTTTTAGGAAAATGCATTTTGAGATAAGGGTTATAAGATTTCATATTTTCGAAATAGATAAAATTTGTAGAATGTTCGTAAAATTACATTTACACTTTTAAAATTTTGAAATGAATTTTTGGCTAGGAAAATGCATTTAGTAGCTTATAGGAAAATATATCATCAAAGTTATTGAATATAGTCTTTAATATGTAGAACAATTTCATTAAAACATCTGCTGGTTTTTCAAATGCAAGTCGATTAGTATCCTACAATGCAAGTTGTAAATCTTGCCTTTTTATACTCTTTACATAGAGGAATAAGATTTCAATGGTAACTCTAAGGTAAATGAATGAATTAATAATAATATTAATTTAAATTAACGTAAATAAGTTTTTATAACTATATTTTTGTTTGTGTTCTAAACAGACGCGATGCTTTTTATTTTAACCATTTTCCACTTTTCAATCTTCAGATCTATTGTTTCTCAAACTCACTACCAGGTGGCGCCACTGGGACCGGAATTTAATTTAATTAATGATAACTTAATAATTAAATTTTGAATATATTAAAATAGTGTATGGTCGTTGGGAATACGTAGACGTGAAAAATTTGAAAACTATTGCACATCAGGAAAGGAGCGAAAAATAGTTTACAAATTCCAATCTTTACAAACTTGGAACAGTCAAGTTAATTAAAAGCGATTAAAAATAGGAAGGCTTTCTTAAAATATATATATCTTTTGATTGCTATCACTTGTTACTTGGTTAGTGTATGCCAAAACTAACTTGTATCTGTTTGTACTTCATATATGTAGAGAAAGAAATGGCTAAATCGAAGCTAGCGGGATCACAATAAAAATTCGATGTAATTTACATGCAAATAAATGAAAACTCAAAAAATGAACCCTAAAATTTTTAAAAATGCAGTGAAGATTTTTTTTGAATTCATTTGTTTTCAACTCATTTGTTCGTAATCAACATTTTAACAAATAATACATAATTAATAAACAAAATGTAAGTAATTTTAATAAATAAAGTAGAAATAATATATTGATAAAGGTTTAAATGTCTGAAATATAATAATTTAGAAAAAAACTAAATATTTAACAAACAAACTGTGAAAAGTACTTTGAACACAACAATTCTGCAATAAAGCTTCAAGATGAGCATTGCAGTTCATATCTAACGTGTTCAGAGTTGTTCAAAAACGCGAGAAAATTTTAATTCCTTTTTCTGATTGAATATATTTCACAACATTAATGACCTGGAGTGAATTAAAGGCCATAAAAGAATTATTCACTTACGAGCACTAAAGACAAGAGCTATAGACGTATTTAACCACGGAAAACAACTCGAAAATAAAAATATTTTTTTACTATTGTTAATATTAACTTCGAATCAACCAAAATAAATTCGAATTCTAGATGATATTTTAACATTATGTTAATAAAAAGTATAGGGATCACCTAACGAATTCAAATTAAAAACTTTCAAATCAGCAAAGTTCCACTGTATTTTTGTATCTCTCTCAATTGAGAAATATTTTTTTTAAGGTTTTTTTTTTTTGACTTCAAATTAACCAGATTAAAATCTAATAATGGACGCTATTTTAACATTAAGTTGATAGGAAATTCAAAGGACAAAAGAAAAAAAAAATCGGATTAAATACATTCGAATAAGTCAAGTTAAACTGTACAACAAACAGCATCCTTATGCCATCATAGAAATTCAACTTTCTTCATTCAAAGTAACACCCATTATTCCGTTAATTATAAGAGCGTTGTTACAGTATCATTTGAAATGTTCTAATCGATATCAAGTTGACAAAATACAAATCGTCACGGTTTTGATTTCGAAAATAAAATGGCTACGGAAACGCATTTAGCAACTAACACAGTCGCGTAAAGCGAGAAGCTTATAGCCAAGCATAATATCCGTAAAGCCATTTGATACAGCAGCCTTCGTTTGAGCTGTTCCAACAACTGCTACCGACTTGGCATAACCCGAGACAAGTTTTTAATCTTCGGAAATGAAGACAGCATACCTGTTCCAAGTTTGCGACAGGAGTTGAAATGCGACCAAGTAAAAAGGTCCAACATCTCTCATAAAATCTTCTTTGTTGTGAAACAATTCTTTTCACTTTCGGGAGACATCTGTCGACTTCATAGAATAGCTTTGAATCCCCGATGCGTCTTGGATTCCACGCCTTGTCCCCGTGACGAGCATAATGATTAATTGTTGTGTTGTCGCGCAGGAATCAGAGGGAAGACTCGCGAGTCCTGCGGTAGAAAAAGAGGCAAGACGGAACGCTGTCTGGCTATATATACACGAATATGACTGCCACTTCTCTGACGCTGTTCCACCAACAAAAAAAGCAAGACCAAAAATTTCATCGTCGACAAATAAAGATTGTTCCCTTCTTTCTAAGAGACACTCTCTGAGAGATAAAGTGTTTATCTAAGGGTGTCACTTTGGATGTCTTTATTCTAAAAAGCTCACCTTCCGACTCATCACGGTTTGAAACAAAATAGCCCATTGTAATTAAAAAGAGAAAGGGAGAATTCCGTTGGTATTTGCGATTCGGTTTCTGGTTCTGCGTCATTTATCAACTGGTATAAGGTATTCATTTTTCTGTCTTCTCTCATGAGGATTTGTAAGAACGGAGAGAGGGGGAAAAAATGGAGAAATATAATGAACTTAGGGAAAAGGATTCCGTGAAGATTACACATATCACCATGAATAAACTGAAACACTGTTTACAAAGTATATATTAATAATGTATTGTAATCGAGTTTAAGAAATTTGTTTTCCTTCGGAATTAAGTCTGTGTCTCTGTTCGAGTGTACGTGGATACAATAATTCAAAAAACGCAACAGTAACGGCAAATTTGACACATTCTAACACAAAAGTCGCAGACAAATTTTGGACCTCACCCAACAGTTGAAATTTATACCTTACGTTAACACAAATTAAATTTATTTGCTATATTACAAGATTACTCACATATAACAAATCCCGTAAGCATAAGAGAGAAAATTAACCCCTTTCAGTTGTAATTTAAAAATATTAAAGGGAAAGGGTTTTGTTTTGGTGGACTGTGTACAAGGATACCTTAACAATTAAAATTTCAAGCTTGTATGTGAAAAATTAAAAAAGTTATGCAATGTCTGGTATCCGGACAAAACCGGATATTTCTACTAAAAAAGATGAAAAATTACAAATTTCATTGTAAAATGTTTGCCAAAGGCTAATGAAATATTACACCAGAATTTTAAATGGTAAAAAAAAGGATCAAAAATTAAAAAAAAAAAAAACTACTCAAAATTCAGAACGGAGAACAAAGATTTTCTGGAGATGTTTTGGAAAAAATCGATAAATAAAATGATTCCGCCCCCGAAATGAGGAATTCCTTCAAAGATTAGATTAATAAGAAATCGAGAATAAAATAAAAGTAACAGCATGTAATTTCATCAATTATTGAATTAATAGACGCAGTTTAAAGTCGATGTCTATATATCGGAACACTGGAGGGGTTAACGTTGTTTTCATTATACGCATTTAAAATTTCTTGTTTTTGTATTTCTGCTCACATAGATAAAAATATGCAAGTTTAAATTATAATTATATTAATTCAAACACTGAATTCAAATTAATAGTTTCTCGGTATACCGCTAAAAGTGATCAAGTCAAAAGAAAAATGAGTTAATATGCTCGTGATATTTTAAAATGTCATTTCTATGACAGAAAAACCTATGCATATCAATAATATGTGCAAGATTGTATATTAACGATATTAGTGATATGCGCAATTTTCAAGTTACAGAGATTTTAAAATTGAAGAACCCATTAACTCATTTTTCTTTTCCTTTCCACTTTGTCACTTTTACCTGTATATCGACGTTTCCTTAAAACATGATAACAGATAGTTGTTTTTACATGGCCTTCTAATAAGAAATTTTTATTTTTGCTTTTCATTTTATAAGAAGGGAGTATATGAGAAAAATCGAGGGTTGAGTATTTCCAAGTTCTTTTTGGCGTGGTTGTATTGTCAATATTTTTTATTTACTAGATGCATTCAATGACTCAAGATATATATGTTACAGTTAAAGCGTGGAATCCATTATTTCGTAGCATAACTAGATTTTTCATGAATTACTAAGTTGAATATCTATTTACTCTATGACATAACTGAATTATACGCTTTAATGATAACACCAACACTAACACACGCACGCACGCACACGCATATATATATACGCAGTAAAATGAATATCAATGACGAAAATAAATCTACTTACAAAAGAGTAGAGAGCGCATGCTTTTAATTTTTTAGCAATTCAGTTTAATGACATATTACTTAATAATAAAATTATATTGACACTCTTGCTTTAGAGCCTTATACAAGAAAAAATAAATTTTTAAATTTTGTAAAATATATTTTTTACTAAAATAAGCAATTCCTTTAATTGTTTTAAATATTGAAATAACGCGAAACTATGAAATGAGAAGAAGGCGTGTCAGAAATAATTTTATAAAATGAGATAATAGTTTTAAAATGTTTCATAAAATATGTTTATCATCACCAAGTATATCTTTTTTTAAATCAGCGCTTACTCATATTTTCTAACTAGATATGTAAAATGTAGCCTTTTTTCATGGTGTTGAATGAATATTTTGATTTTGATATCATATTAGGGTTATTATTTAAATATATTTTTAATTCCTAATTTTGAAAAAATATTTGACGTGTAGCAAAATACCAGTTACACAACAGTTGTAAATAAGGCCAAGTCCTTGTTTCTTAGATGGTTGCTCATTAAGTTTAGAGTTCAAATAAGAAAATGAATAACTTACGTGAAGAAAGAATTTTTCTTTTTTCAATGTCACAGTTTGATATTAAGCTCTAGGAATGTAGCACATAATGGATTGTAAAAATAGCACCTAATTTTTTGGATGACGTAGTCTTATTAAATGATACAAATTGACTGAAATTGACGAAAAAATGGGAAAACTTTAAGATTTTTTTAAAATTACGTTTTAAAATTCTAATTTAAGTTTCTAACGAAACTTTATTATAGATAAGTTATGATTATTCGTTCTATTCGCAAAAGAACGCAAATACTGCATGTCATAATTAAGTGTGCTTCGTCAAATTTAAAGTGACACTTCTTAAAGAAATTTTCCCTTTAACATTAAAATACAAAGAAATTTCGCACTCAAAACACATACTAAATTTAACTGAAATGTGATTATATATTAATGGTAAAACTGAAGTGCTATACTATACCCTCAACCTGAAAACTATTACGAAATTTCTTCAATAACCCTTGAAAGCCCGATTTTTAAGAAATTGATTTGATGATTTTAATTTCTTGAATAAAACGTCGGAAAATACTTTTAAAAAAAACCCCATTTTGTTTTAAGTATGGTTTATGGCTAAAAGGTTATAGATGGTTATGGTTTCTTACCAACTCAAAACGTTGGGCTTTATTTCAGAAAAAATTCCTTGACAAAATTCTTTAATACTAAATACAGATGAATTCTAATAAATTAGAAAAATGATCAGGAATTTCCTTCAACATTGTAGAATAAAATATAGTATTCTCAAGCGTACAAAGATAAAAAGATGCAGCCTCAAGTGAAAAACATTTTTTTTTATCGGCATTCAGGCTGCCATTTATATATTGTAAATTGATTTAATAAAAATTTAAATATGTATCCTATTGGCAACTCAAGATTTTAGATTATGATAAGAGTAGTGTCAAGCAGAAGCAAACGTGATCGAAATGAAAGCAAGTAGGTGATTTTTGTGATGAAATATAGTAATATGTTAGCATTATTTTCATTGTTTAATCGTAAAATACAGGATTACTCCTTGGCGTTGAACGGTATACTTCATTTTTCTATAGTTTAGAAGTCGATTTCGAGTTTATTCGCATGAGATTTCACGTGCATGGTATGCTCCAGTTCACATCCACGGCAGTCTATAATTGGTCCTCATTAAAATCCATCCAGATTATGCAAGCTTCCTTCTATAACGGTTAATCCGATTTCTGGCTATATATCATCCAATTGGCGGACAGGTAGGATGAGTGGCGTCTGGGAAATATGATCCCGGGACAATATTCCTGATTTTGCTTTGGATAAGCACATAATGGGGCACAAAAGGCCCTTCCACGTTGGATTGCAAAACAGTCAGTGTCAATCCAGGCATTCCGTACTTATAAGGGAAGGATCAATACTGCCATTGTGGAAAGGTACTGAGCGCGTGGAAAAGAATCCATGTTACAGAGTGGGGAGGCCATGCCTTTATGTGTGGACGTTGCCGAGTCGAGACCTTTTCAATTTGCTTCCCTTTTTTTATATTCCGGAAGGATTTTTACCTCTTCGCTCTGCGGGCTGCGTTTGAAATGCCTTTTGTCCGAGGTGCTCAAGTCTCTTAATAGAAATCTCTCAAAAACAGCTTTGGTGAAGATCGAAAACTCATCCGTCATCCTCTTAACGGGGACCTGCAGGTGGGCTGATCGACCCCCTCTCTTCTCCTGTCGTTCCTAATCCGCGGCCTCTTCTCTTGGCGAGTTTATAAGCTGGGACGGGAGGAGGTCATTAGGCCTGGACGTCCTGCCAAGATGGGGTTGCGGATGCCCCGTCCTCATCTCAAGAAGACTTCATTTGGGGTTTATTAACTGTTGAAGTGAGGACAGTATCCGCGATTTACTATAAAAATCTGGGCAATTTTCTGTAAAAATCTCTTTATTTCTCTGTAAAAGTGTAGGTAATAAATGGTGAATTCATCTGGAAGGATATTCAAGAAAGGGAACTTGCATTATATCGCTAATGAATTATTCTGCTACCGCTAATGGATTTCCTGTAGAAACCTCTATATTTTTCTATGAAAGTGTAGTAGAAGGTGAATTCACCGAGAAGGAAATTCACGAACGGGAACTCACATTATACCTCTAATGAATTATTCTGCAATCGGTAATGAATTTTCTGTAAAAACCTCTGCATTTCTATAAAAGTGTAGTGAAAGGTGAATTCACCGAGAAGGAAATTCATGAACGGGAAATCGCATAATGTTGAAAACTAATTTTTCTGCTATCGGTAATGAAATTTGTGTAAAAACTTCTGCATTTTTCTATTAAATTATAATAAAAAAAATGAATTCCTCGAGAAGGGAATTCACGAACGGGGACTCGCATTATATTGTTCATGAGTTCTGTTTATTAATCTTTACCTTATGTTCAGTACAAGCGCGGTACCAATAGAAAATTTTGACGTAGACTTACGTCTCTCCATAGTGGTCTAATGGTGTATCCGGAAAGGAAAAAAATTATGACGCTTTTCGCGCTAAAGTTAAACGCTTATAGTTCCGCAACCAAATAACATAGAGAGTTGGTTTTAGTTTCATTTTACAGAGAAAGGTAGAAATTCAAGATTTCAAAAAGAATTTTAGTATTTGGAATTACGATTTAGTCACAGTCGAGTTGCAAAGTTGGTGAAAATCATGAAGAATTTTGATGACGTCACAGCGACCGGTGCGCGCGCACGCAGACTAAGGTAATTCACTCATCTATCGCGCAAAATATTACTCAGGAGTTGTTGAATTACGTCGAATTTCGTGCTTATAGCTCCGCAACCAAATAACATGGAGAGTTGGTTTTAGTTTCATTTAAACAGAGAAAGGTAGACATTGAATATTGAAACTCAGAATTTGTAATTAATGTTTCGTCATAGTCGAGTGCAAAGTTGATGAAAATCACGAAGAATTTTACATAGATAGAGTCACATACAGCCACAGAAAGTCACAGTTGTGTAAAGTAAGTAAGTCTACGCCCCTAAATCGCAGCGACCGTTTCGCAGAGACAGCCTCCCGTCGATTTTTTTTTCTTTGCGTTTGGACTGGTACTGCTGTCGTATACTAAACCGTTAGAGCTTCACTCTTCCATCGCAGCTAACCTTCGAAGTCTCTAATCACCCTGTTAATAGTTACACTTTCGTAACATTTTTATAGTTGCATGTATGATGTTAGCGAGGGAAAACAAGAATAATAACACTACTGACGGTTGAAATGGATCACAAATCTCATCCTTCAACGACTCAAAAAATTGGGAGGACCATCTTACTTGTTCTTTGTTATATAACATTAACAAACTAATATTTTGAGATTACTCCAACCATAATATAAGTAGTAAAGATTAAAATGTTGGATGTATTGATTTTTTATATCGATGTCAATAAAGTAAACATCTTATAAATAAATGTTACACGTTACAGATGGAGTTCTGAAACCTGCCAAAATAAAAAATAAAATAAATTTAACCGCAAAATTATGATGATTATCATATAAAAGTGTCATTTCATAGTTTCTCGTCTGTCGGAACAAATCAAATATATTTAATATTTTGCTATAAATGGCATGCGTGTTATATCCTGCAAAGCATAGAATACAAGTCATATAAATAGATGTTTGTTATTTAGTAACAAAAATCACTATTATAGAGGGGAAAATATAAGAAAACTTTATCATATATCACTACTATAAATTAGAGAAATATGTTATCACAAAAATGTTCCATAAATTAATCGAACTACAAATGTACCAATAAAGAAAGCAAATTATTATTATTTATAGAATAATAATTATTATTCTAACTCTTAAATATTGATAATTTGCCGTTCTCATTATTCTGGAACTTCGAAAATTTGTTCCATGTAGTCTAGTTGACATCCATCGCTCACAATACAGTAAAACTTCGATTAACCGTCGCCATCAGCACCAGAGTTGTGACGGATAACCGAATAGACGGATAACAGAAATTTCTTAATACACATGTACAGTAACGTGATTTCACTGCTGTCTTGGGACGAAAATGAAATCCTTTAAAAGTGAATAATACATACATGTTGTATTTAATTTTACAAAACGATCAATATAAACTTCTGCATAAGAGTAGTAATGTACAGAAATGTATTCTAATTCTATGAACCTAAGTTACTTTTCACTTTTTAAACGATGACAATTAACAGAAACTGACGGTTAAAAGAGTGACGATTAATTGAAGTTTCTCAATACTATACAGATAATAAGAACTCTAGAAGTGGTTTATCAGCAACGCATACTTGGTTGTTTTTTCCTATTAATTCCTTTTTGGCTCGGGTACTTATAAGAGATTTGGTTCATGTACCCAAGTATAACATGTATCCAGGGAGAAAGACCAACAGAATTAATACATTTTTGTGTAAACATTATATTTACAGTGCAACATTCTTTGCTCAAGCAGGCAGTCAGCCCATAAAACCTTTATTTTAAACAAATACGAGACTGCACACATTTAAGAAAGATGTGGTAGTACAAAAAAAGTGCAAATATTTCAGTCTAAATGGACGTTACTTCGGAGACATATAGCAGGAATTAAAGCTGATTAGAATGCTTTGATATTATTAAATGAATCGAATATATATTATTTCATATTTGGAAACTTTTTGGTTTCTTTGCTACTGAGTTTATTGAAACCCATTATTGGGTTGGGTGGGGCTTGTTTTGATTTTATTCTAAAACATAGAATTCTTTTATCATATTACTCTATTCCATAAATTTTTTCCTCTCTTTCCGAGGTTATTTCAGGTTTTCACTAGATTGAGGCAAAGAGAAATGTGAATAGTTAACGCACACTGTTTGCTATGCAAAATTTTATATAACAATTATTACCAAGCTTCTTAAAATTTGACTAAAGCATATGGTTAAAATGATTAATTAAAAAAGAGAAAGTATGCATTTTAATCATTTACATGTTTGAAAATATTTCTCAGATGGGAGAATTTCGCGAAGTAATGGCAAACATTTTAAGTATCAGAGATATTAAATCTTTCTAACGCTCCAATTCCATTTAGATTCAAGGCAGCAATGCCAGACAGAGAACACTATTGTTCAATCCCCCGAAAATATGGCCTAGGATATAAAAGTTTATTATCCAGTATCCCAACATATCCATATCCATTAGAAATATTTGAATCAAATCCAAATACCTCTAGCAGTGGATGGAATAAGTTACAAATGGGGTCTTATTGGAAATTGTTTGGTCTCTGTTACTAAGGTTATTGGAGCCTTTTGATGAGTGTGTGTGGGAGGTTGGTTTGAATTTATTCAAAAACATTGGATTCATTTATTGTATCACGTCCAACCAATAAATTTGTTGCCTCTATTACGAGGTCATTGGAGATTTTCAATGAAATGACGAAGAGAGTAACGTAACCGTAAATCGGTACAGGAACACTCTCTATTGTACTAAATATTATATAACAACAATTACCCAGTTTCTTAAAATCTGACAAATGAATATGCTTGAAATGTTTAATTAAACACCAGGCAGTTTGCATATTTTTAATCGTTTAAATATTCGAAAATTTTGCAAAGGTGGGAGAATACCACGAAGTAATGGTAACCATTTTAAGCGTCAGATATATTAAATCGTTCTAACTGTCCAATTCCATTTACATTCAAAGCAACGACGTCAGACAGAAAATACCATTATTCAATCTCCAAAAATACGGCCTAGGATATAAAAGCTTATTATCCAGTATCCCACCATCATCATATCCATTAGAAATAATGGACATATTTGAATCAAATCCAGATACCAGCCGCAGTGGATGGGATAAGTAACAAATGGGGTCTCATTGGAAATCCATGCGATTCCGGGACAATAAATCCGGCGGAACAGTTCCAATCATCATTCTGACGGAGGCGAACAAACATTTCGCGTGATTTAGCATTCCACTCGAATAGGGAGGGGGGCTGAAGGGAGTGTGTCGAATTTAATTGCGTTTACGGGTTTAAACCTGTTGAATGCTGCTGTAATAGAGTGCTTCGCTTCGCATTGATCCGCTGACTTGAGGTCGTAAACAGCCATTAAAAGAGGAAGGATCCTCCGTGTGGATGGAAAAGTGAAAATTGGTTATTTCTGGCAAATCCTTTTTCGAAGCTCGCCCGTGATGTTGATGCTCTGGCACACAAATGCATGGAGGAAGTTATTTCAGTTTTCTTCATCCAACGTCGCAGTGGGAATGAAAACGCTCTCTAAAATGAATTTAATATCAGACCTCGCTTGGGAATGCGGAAGAATACATATATCATATTTTTTTACTTATTTTACAATCTTTTCTGTGAACTCGAGTGACCTTCAGAGACAAATTGGACAGAATTTTCCACCATCTCACATTGCAATTAAAATGGATGTAATTTGCAGTGGATTTCTAGTGTTGTCGGAACGTTTGTAATTGCATTGATAGAACATGCTAGAGCTTTTGTTGGCGTTTGAAGTGTTTGTCAGCATTCTCATAAACATGCCGTCCATTGTAGGGAAAATAAAATAATTCAATTCTAGCTCGACTCCTAACGAATTCTTGCCATTATCAGATTAAATTTGAAAGGAATTTAAATTACATTTGCCTTTTGCTTTTTTAATTTCAAATAAAGCGAAGATGGGCCCCAGTCCCTTTTTTGGCAGTTGGTGTGATGTGAAAGGCATTTGTCATGACCACAATAATTCAATCAAATTTTATTTTGACTGTATGGTTTATGGCAGAATATTTTTAGTTCCTGTGTTGACGAATAGCAGTAAAACCTCAATTATCCGGCCTTCTATCAATCGAGATCTTTTTTAACCGAATTCGTACTAGAAATCCGTACCTGTTCTGTGTTTTTCATTTTTTAATGATCGAATTTTTCGAAAAAGGGTCTCAAATTTGTCATTGGAACCGATAATATCAGATTTTCGCGACGGCTTCTAAAAATCGTTATTCGGAGGTGATCTTTTATAACTCAAGAAGTCATTTAGAGAAAAAATTTTAAAATTCAGAGATCCATTCTTAAGCATTTAAGATGTGAGGAAATTCCATGCATTTTCTTGAAAAAGTGGCACTGAAAATGTATAGACTTGTTAAGCGAGGGAAAATATTCTTTTGAGAACATTCTTAAAGAATCATTGGGAAAATTCGAAGGAAATATCAACAATCAGTAATATTCGCGAATCCTCTAATCAGAACTAATTAATGTTCAAAAATTGCTTGCAGCACTTTTGATAATTAAAAAAAGAGGTCGTTGAAATGTTGATACGTTGTAGATCTTGCAGTCTTATTTTTATAATTCCAATTCAAGTTTTTGAAAACCTTGTCGAAAGGAAAGAAGTCATGATTTAGTCTTTATTAACCGAATTTTCGATTATCTGAGGTTCAGTGAGCTCTTATAATCGAGGTTCTACTGTACTTTCACTCTAAATAGTTGCTTATTGATTTACTCCTCAAGTTTGAAATCAGCTCCAAATAATAGAAATTGGGATATATTTAATACCACAGGTTATATAATTACTACAGGTTATTATAGCCGTTGCTTAAAAAAAGCAAAATACCATCCGTGAAACAAATATTTTGATACTGAAACTCATTCTCTGCATTTAAACATTTAATAAACGAATAAAATTTTCTGCAATAATATAAAATTAAAATGTTAGGAATTTTAAAATAAATTAAAAGATTTTATTTTTAACCAACTATTCTTTGCATAAATGCATATTATGAAATAAAAATTTCATAAAATGCATTTATCCAAAGAACATGCAGAAAGAATCTTTGCTCAAATTCATAATAACGCATGTATGCAAAAATAATGAAAAGAATCGTTATGAAATTTATGTTGATAAATGCTTTATTTCATTTCATAAAATGTTCATAAAGCTAATTTTAGAGATAACATGGCACAAATACTTCCTAAGATAATGTAACTGTTCGGCTTCATTTGTTATAGCAACTTTTAAACGTTACGGAATAAAGATACGTGAATATCGAGTAAACGTTCAAGTGCTTAAGGAATTATTCATATGGTCATCAAATCAATACTAATTATAAAATATTTAATAACAAAACAAAAGATACACACGGCCAGTAAAATAAAAAAGTATTCTCATTACAATATCAAAATTAATAGTTTTATGCTCAATAGATCCTATGATTTGCATCATTAAAAGTTTCTGGACATTCTTCGATTTTTAGAATAACCATGAAGCTCTGCAAAACCATGAGCCATGGCGTGTGCAAAAAAGAATCTTTAGATGTTCGCAATCATGTAAACTATCATGAAATCAAGAGCCTAGACTCGCTGTTTAGTGCTTGTGAAGTTGCACACGTCACAAGTCACTAATCGGTAGTAGTACTAGGGGAAAAAGGTAAAAACACCCAGCACAGCAAACATAAAAAGGCAAGCAATGC
Organism: Araneus ventricosus; assembly: GCA_013235015.1. Lineage (NCBI taxonomy): Eukaryota > Metazoa > Arthropoda > Arachnida > Araneae > Araneidae > Araneus > Araneus ventricosus. The sequence goes on along the minus strand of BGPR01007878.1, from coordinate 23,889 downwards.
AAGATAAATAGATTTCCATGTCGAATGGATGTTTCGATATGCTTTGGAAGAATAAAATTTCATTCCATACTTTTATCATGTAAGTGGCAACATGGTAAATAAAAACGCATCTTTACTGGTTCCCAACTGAAAGTATGGTTGACCGACCGGGGTTAGTTGGGCCGTTTTTTCTAAGAATTTTTAAAGAAAGGGAATTCAAAATTTTTAAAAAAGTTTTAAGTTGACACTATTAGTGAACCTTCAGAAATAATTCGCCATAGTAAAATTTGAATATATTAACTATCAGTATTAATTTCAAACCTCAAACTGACACCAAGTCGCTTGGCCCAACCTGCCCCGACTGCGGGGTAAGTTGAACAACTACTAATATGAAGCGACTATCACAAAACATTCTGCAATATTATTATACTTTATTAATTTAAGTAACGTAGTTGTGTTATTATTCACATTATGTGTATTATGTACATATTTTGTGCATTTCTATTCAATAGAAACTGAGATACAGCTTCTATGGTCATCGTCAAATAGTATTGTGTAATTATAATCAAAATTGAGTCCGCGTGGTTTTTCATAATAAGTATCTCGCATAATAAATCTGGTACAATTCCACCCCACATATTCAGAGATATTTCTGTAACGCACATCCTGATAAATCCTGTGTAGCAGCGCGGGCCAACGTGCCCCATGCGAAATGGCCCAACTAGTCCCATATCGCCATTTTTGTTTCTCATGAGTGTAGGGATTTATTCTGAAAGCATTTAGATAAGCAAACAAGTCCTGAAGTAGCAATGAAGAATTATTTTTCTGAATATTATTTGTAAAAATGGACATTATAATTTATAAGAAAAAAAAAAAAGATTATTCATAAGGGAGGAAATTTACTCAGCTCAGCAAAAATTAGAAAAATCTGCCTGGTTCTTTAATGAACGCTACTTCTGCAATGACGCTGATGTGGACGAAGGAAGGCGGGATAATACACACTTGTCTGGAATGGCAGCGTTAAATATCGAAAAGTATTAAAAATATCGCTACTGGCCCAACGTGTCCCTATGGCCAATTAACCCCGGTCTACCCTAATTCTTAGAATGCTGTCGTGCATTCTTTGCCGTGCAGAAGTCACATGTGTTAATAATAGTCACTAATCAGTAACAGTGTTAAGAAAGCAAATAAATTAATAAAATTAAATAAAATATGCACTCAGAACTAAATGAAAAAATTAAATTACATTTTCTATAAAAACACATAATTTAAGATAAAATATTCATCCTTCTCTCGTTCTAATGTTTTCTATTATCAATATTATATACATCTAAAACATGCTTGCATTTTTTTTTAATGTGTCAGGCTTTACGTTGTATTTATCGTTGCCATCATTGCTTTTGTTAGACAACCAGAATAGATTGCTGTCGTCATGCTTTTAGTAAGGTAGCTTCTGGACAAACTCACTGCTGACGATGTCTGTTTTTTGACATCCAAAACACCATTTTTTTATATATTTTTACGATAGTTGACGCAATACTGCATGAGCAAAGGCGAATACACGATGAAGAAGAAAGCGAAAAGTCGAAAAAAGCGTTGCAAGGCTTTTTTTAACATCAGTTCATATCCTTGTGGTCCTAACGAAATTGATATGTATTTCACGGATGAACCCTTTATCACATTTACTTTTGATGTAAACCAGAGTAATATGTTAACATGTTTTGATATAAGCTCTTCAGAGACGTGCTTTCAAGCTGACAGCTACCATAGAAACAGATATTTTTACAAGTCTTAATTGAATCTTGTGTTACTTCGGAATACAACACTTATTTGGCGTTCTAACGAGTGTATTCTAAAATGAACCAGTTTAAAACCTCTTTCCATGTAGTTGTTTTAAAAGTATTCAGTATATTCTTTAAATGTATTATCCAAGTTAAACTTTGCTCAGAATGGAATTTTTTTTTTATTTGTTCTGTTCAACTTTGACTAGAATAATGAGAACTTTTTATTAAGATTTGAAATTAAAAGATTCATATATCTGCTAAAATAAGATAATGACTTCTTGAAAGACACAATTATAAACATCAAAAATGCTGGAAGAATTTCGAATACCAGTCAAACACGAATACATTGTTTGCTAATTGTATTCGCGTTTTTCTAGTTAATATTAAGATTTATAAAAAAAAGTTTTATTTTATTTTAAATTTTTCCCCCTTTCTAAAGCGGAAAAATCTAAAAGCTTAATCATTAATTTTGGCCACAAGAAAAAAAAGCAAAGAAAAAAAAACTTCAATTCAAGCATTCACCATTTCGTAATGAAGAATAAATGTGTACAATAAAGAAATTCAATGTAAATGGAAATACATCTAAAGTTGATTTGCGTTTCTTGAATGAATGTTTTCTAACTTCCTCGTACACAAAACATAATTACGGACCAAAGCACTCCCTAAAACTGTGTAATCATTTTCTGTTGATTTAAACATTTTATATAATTGCGGTTTTCAATTAATTACAACAGAGCGTTTGGGATTCAATTTATTTTATAATCAAATTATTTGCACCTACTGTTGATTTAAAAAGAGAAAAAACTTATCTCAATTCATAAAATGGACTCACCCTGATATTTCCTATGTTTTTAAAGCAATTTAAACTGTGAATAAAAGTGTACTGAAAATTATGAACTACAAAATAGTTTAGTTCTCTACGAAATAAAAAATAGTTTGAAAAAAAATTAATAAAAATAATTTCTAAATCTTTACTAACTTATAATATTTAAATATTTAATATATAAATTTCGTGCTTTACTTCATAACGTGCATTTTTCCTGAATTTAAAAGGGAGAATTCTTCAAAAATGGTATTTTTTCTAAATTCTTGGAAGGAGCAGTTATGTTTTTAGACAATCTTTTTCTTTACTTTATTTAATAAATATTTATAATGGTCTGTCACAAAAAGAAAAGCCTTAGCAAAACAATTAAACTGCTTTAAAAATAATCTCGAGAAATAGCGAGTTACACAATTAAAGTTTGCCGTTTATTGTGAGACTCTAAACTAAATGACCGGAACAAACTCAGAGACAATTGCCCCAGCAGTTCTAAATAAACTTGCGTTAATAACTTACTAGTTTTAATAGCTTGTTTTTCCCTTTGCTTCATTACGGCACTATTAACAAGAAATGTGAAAACATGTTAAATAAAAAACCAAATAAATAAACATACGCATGCAATTTTCGAAGACCGAAAAGAAACTAGATATTAAGAAAAAAATTCTTTATATGAAACAGAAACTTATTTTTTGATGCTCTCTTTATTGAAATATATGCTTTTATTAAATTAAATATTTTTAACCCTCTGACCTCGAACTTTTTTTTTGTCCTTCTCCATTAAATCGTGAGCTTTTTTTAATCGCTATTTGTTTGTAATGCTTGCGAGTAAGTCCAACTATTTTCAAAGCTAAGTGAATTGCCATTTATATGCAATTCTGTTATAGTATAGCATATACAAAGGATATAATAGCCTTGCATATAATAACGTCCCCGCCAAATTGCATGGAATAACTGAGAAGCGATTTCTACAATACCCGATGCGAGAGGGTTAATTTCTGTTCTCACTGATGATTTGGATTTTCAGCATTCGTTATAAAATATTGTTACTGATTAGTTGGAAAGAAATTATGAAGAAAAGGAAACGGAGCTTTTTTACATGATAATATATATTAATAAATCTGAACGGAACTAAATTTAACAATAATGTTAAACGCTATAAAAATATCCAGTTAAAAGCATTATATTTTTATATAGTTAATTCTGAATGATTAAATTTAAAAAAAAAATTAAATCTACACTTTTAAGAACTTTTAATTGCCGATTTCAGATAATTTAACTATTAAACAACATAATTATTACTATTTAAAAAAAAATTATTTATGCAAAATCTCTGCACAAATTACCCACTATTGCGCAAAATAGTTTTTCATCAAACTTGATACCCTTTCTCTTCTTAAGTCGTCACTCGATTTGAAAATGGAATTTTTCAAACAATTAGTCATAAAGGAATAGAATACTATGGTTTCATAAGCTTCCCTGAATTATAGGCGCTTCTAATCCATCGCTTCAGATTCCAAAATACCCAATTCAACATCTGGCACTAACTCGCCGGAAAACTATTTATATGATTTATGTAAGCGATTTGAGATATTCAGTTAAAAGGGAAAAAGTTTTTATATCTTGCTATCTAATTATGATAACATACTAGAAGGGATTATTCGGGAGGCTTAGATGGCTGGTTTTACGCATTTAATTGGTTTCACATTTATTGGTTTCCATTTTTTCTTACCACAACCATGTCCATAACGATGAATGAATTGATTTTATTTTTTAAAAAGCTATGAATAACACATCGGAATAAGTAAGTTGAAGCAAACTTAAAAATCCTTATTTTGTTTTTTATGAAAGACTTGAATAAAATTTAAATTATATCGGGCATTTTCCCCTTCATCACACCCTTTTAATCGTCATAATATATTATTAAATGTCTTGTAAGTTTTGTTGTTGTTGTTGTAGAACATATAAATGTAGGGAGCTTTGTATTTTTTCAGCGAATCATTTCTTTCTCAAATTTACTTAGGAAATAAATCTTTATCTGCAATTGTTTTTTGAATATTTAAAGAAATGAATAAAGCAGCATAGATAATGAGGAAGATTCATCATTTTGCTATCACTTAAACAAAACCCCTCCAGACCTGGTGTCCGGCATACCGGACTTTAAACTGCTTCTATCAATTCAATAATTGATGAAATTACATGTTGTTAATTTTATTTGATTCTCGACTTTATTATTGTAATCTTTGCAAGAATTTCTCGTTTCAGAGATGGTATTATCTTATTTATTTAGTTTTTCCAAAACTTCTCCAAAAAATGAATTCCGTGATGAATTATGATTTTTGAGTAATTTTTTTATTTTTAATCCTTTTTTTGCCATTTAAAATGCTTGCTAAATATTTTATTATGCTTTGGCAAACATTTTACAATGAAATTTACGTGATGTTTCAACCGTTTTTAGTAAAAATATCGGATTTTGTCCAAATACCGGACATAGGATAACTTTTTAATTTTTCACCCAAGATAACCAAAGGAACACAGTTTCACTTCAGTATTTCTAAATTCTGACTGAAGCTACAAATCAAGCAACAGAAGCTTTTATCAATAAACTTTTATAGAAGAAAATGCGTAATTATTATTTAAAACTGAGTTACGTTGGTTTTTCCAAACAGTAAAGCAATCAAAACCCTGTGTTATCTTAAGCAATTTCACTCATAAAGAATCGAAAATTACTTCAGAGCTAGTTTCTTTTTCGCAAACTTATGAATATTTCGTTGTTGACTATATATTATTGCTGCTTCTGGCAAATCTACTTCAAATGTTACAGTAACAAAATGGTATGTCGTGTTCTGTTAAATTTCTGTAGTATGGAGAAGTTCTGTGTGAATATAGGCGTTTGGAATAGTCAATTAAAAATTTTCTACGGTCTTGCAAAGTGAAATTCAAGAACAGTTTGTAACTGTTCTTGAACAGCAGATATCAAATGAAAAATTTGGTTTTGTTGAAATCTAAAACATGAAACTAAAGAACAATATTTATTAAATATATTATTCCAGAAAAAATAGTCAATTCATTTGAAATCCTCTAATAATCAAATAAAAAGTAAATTATGCATGGAAATAATTCAGTAATTTCCGTGTCAAAATGAAAAGGACGAAGAATATAATTTTAACCTAATTTAATTTTAGCATTAAATAACAGAAGTTCAGTTTTATTGAAATAGAACTATATTACCAGTAGAGATTTCACAAAATTTTTCAACATTTTATTTTTTTGCTTGTTTTTAATCGCAACACATTAAAATACTTAGACGTAATCTTTATAAGTAAAATGAAGTAATCCATACAGGGGTGTTTGGGACTGCATTTCAAAAATCCTGAAAACTAGTGTGCTGTAAAAAACCAACAACAAAATTTCGAATAATTGTAAATTGTTTATACGATGCACAAGCACATACATGCCAATATTAGAAAGGTAGCTGTCCGTAGCAGAATGTCTTAGAGGGTGGCAGACTCACTCGCACACACACACGGAAACAAACTTTTGAATTTCTGATCTTTTTTATATTTCATCATATTTTAAGTTATCATAAATTTCTATTTTTAAGCAAAATATATTATCTAAACAAATAATACAAGAAATATATATATCACTATTATTGGAAGAATTAGAAATATTTATATAACTTTTTTCAAAAACATGAAATGTAGTAATTCTTCAGATTTTTTTTTCTACATTAAAATCCAAGAAACCTGCACGCTTGAAAAGTGTGCATTACACAAAATACTGATTAAAACTTAATATTAATAAAAGAATGAATGAATATCTTCTGAAATTTATTAACCTTTCCCAAGATATCTTATGTTATAGTAAACAGTAGAATTAATTAATTTGCTATGAATGATTTCTAACACCATCAAGATTTAACGTCTAACAATAAAAAGTTTTAAAAAGTTAATGATCTAAGAATAAAAAGTGTAAACATGATACTGGGAGAAAACAAAGTAAATGTTATCCCAGGCATATATGAAAATTGTACTTGATTACTAAAAAGACTGCCAGCAAAAGAAAAAAACTCGTTTCAGCAGAAATTTTAATCTTATCCGTAGTTTGCGGTAATTTTCGATAAAATCCGCAGTAACTACATATAATACGTAGCAGTTGGTATGCATGCAAACATACATATTTTAACAAAACGACTGGATTTCTCTAATTTTCTCCGACAAAAAGTTTGACCACTCCAATGATTTTTATATACACTCTCTTAAGGATATATATTATGTTCTACATGAAAATGTGAGACAGACGGTGAATGTAAAAATATCCTAAAGTTCCGGATATGAGAAGGTAAAAAAAATCCAGAATTCCGGATAAATCCTGAAAGCAATCACCCCTGTTGTAGATACATTCACTACTTCACACAACATTCACTATTATTCTTTCATAAATTAATAGACTTTTCTCTCGAGTTCCTTATAGTTTTGTAAAGACAATTCAGATTTCCTGCTTTCTTTTATTTCATGCATTCCATTCACTCTGAAAAGAGCAGTTTATTGTTCTGAACCTGCTTTTGTTTCAACACGCATATTATAACAGAAATAAGAACCAATGACAAACGCATGCCAAAAACTCAAAATAAAATATAAAATAGGTAAATTTTTATTGCCACCGGAAGAATGAGAAATAAAGAAATAATTTTAAAAATATAATATGGTTTTGATCAGTTTTAAATAGCCACACTAATTGTTGAAATTCTGTTTCCGTGCTTCTGACGATATTGCCTCAATGAATTTAAGGGTAAAATTTTAAAATCCCTTCGTTATGCTCATACGAAAAGTCTATTTCAGAACTTCGAAATGAAATTATAGTTTAATGTTAAACATATAAATGAAAATCAAATCAGATTACAAAAATATTAATCTTATAAGTATGTTTACTTACATTTTACATAAATAAAATTTCGAGTCGCATAACAGTAAACAATTAAAATTCATACAAGAATGACAAACGGACGATGAAGTTTAGATCTCTCGAAATATAAAGTTCCGAAAAGAAATGCAGAACAGCTATATCCGTATTAGAGAAATGAAGGCAACTGCTTTAATGTGGTCTTTGAGGAAATTTATTTCAACTTGTAACTGCTGGTGATTTTCAAGAAAGTATAAACATTTTTTCTAATGAGTCTAAGTCAAATCAGTTTTAAATAAAAAAAAACATTTCAAATATTTAAAAAATACCATGGAGAGACTGTTTTCAAAGATTATCAAATAGCCCCTCTCAAATTTTGATATGTTTGAAAGATGGATAGATTCGTAGCTGCTTTAAGAATCCTTTTTATTTTAATTGCTCATATTTTAAGAGATATAGATGATTTATTTGTCAGACGAATTACCAATAAGATTCTGCTTCAGTTTTTAAAAATGAAATAAAAAATATATGAATTTATTAAGGAATTTTTCATGTGATGTTGAGAGAAACCAAAATGATAATCCAACAAATGAGAAAATTTAGATATATTCAATATACTGGGTGTTCATTAATTATTGTCGGGGTTTCCGTACCTCATAACTTTCGAATAAAAAATATTACGTAAAAACCGATTACGTATTCGTAAATTACAACTCAAAGAATTTTATTAATGATATTAAAAAGATTAATGAATTTGCACATGGCTGCCCTTCGTGGCTCGTAACACATCGAGACGAAATTCGATTTCCCTCCAAGGCATTTGTAGGCATTCAGATGAAGGCGACTATGGAGAACGTTCCGTATCGTCGTATGCGGCATATGTAACTGCACAGCTGCTTGTCTCGTTGATTTTCGTGGACTGCGAGTAAACGTTTCTTGGATGAGATCAACATTTTCCTGCGAAGTGCTCGGTCTTCCCGCTCCCTTTCGGTGTAGAACGCTACCAGTTTCCTGCAATTGTGTTAACCAGCGTCTGATAGAATTATCCGAAGGAGGATCTTTCTTGTACGTGGTCCTGAAGCGACGTTGTGTAGTTATGACTGATTTAGTTTCGAAAAACCACAATACACACATTGCTTTTTCTTGCACGGTCGCCATTTTTATTTATGACGTCATAATTACCCAGACTGCAAATGCGCTAAGATCGCATTGTTGCCACGTAAAATTCTTTGAGTTGTAATTTACGAATACGTAATCGGTTTTTGCGTAATATTTTTTATTCGAAAGTTATGAGGTACGGAAACCCCAACAATAATTAATGAACACCCTGTATTTCGTACTGTTTTATAAATAATTAAATCCTACGAATGACGAGATATTTTCATATTCAACTC
>BGPR01007878.1:0-15000 GCA_013235015.1 Araneus ventricosus | reverse complement strand
GGTAACGTGACGCTAGCACAGACATATATTTTTGAGACGCACGGCTATTAAGAAGAAAGACCACAAGTGATAAAGCTTCGACCATGCTAAGAAAAGCACTAAAGGGTAAGTGTTTTTGATGTGGGTCGACGATGTTTGTCCGTATGACCTGCGATGCAAAGAAAACAAAGCGCAAAGAACATAACCATCACTTTGCGTTATTTCTTTTTCAGATGGAAACAATGCGAATGGCTTCGTGAGTCTCCAAATGGATAGCACTGCGGAATAAATGAGTAACATAATGGCTAAAGGAGGTGTTAACAGATACCTTCTTCCTTAAGACTTCATAAGCTTCGCTGAGTAGAGACATTAAAGGAATGCGAAAATAAATAAGAAAAAAAGTGGTCTTTCGTGAGACCAAATACAGTGTTGAAAAACCAGCTGAAAATAACAAGCGCAAAAGGGCTTTTCAAGAAAACCCGGTGAATGTTTAGCAAAATAGGAGTTTTCTGCCTGAATCGAGGAAGTTTTACAATGATGCAATCCAACGCTTATTTTTAAACGGGTTCAATTGTGTATACAGAAATTTTCTATCAGTGTCATCCTGCTAGTAGAAAATTAGAGCGAAAATATTTAGACACGTTAGTCAGTTTATTTTATTATTTTTTTTTTTTTGGATAACCCATTTTGTTATTTGAACAACACACAAAAGATTTTGAGAAGGGGGCATTTTCCTGGAAAACGGCGTATTGAATTGATGATATTCATTTTGTCGATATTTTTTTGAGTATTTGGATATTTTCAGATATTTTTCAAAGATTTGCAGTTTGATTTAAGAAAAGTAGGTTTGGGTTGACTATGGTTCAGAGCAAAAGGTTTTTTGAAGAATAGTTGGTGAATGTTTTGCAAAATAGGAGTTTTCTGCCTGAATCGAGGAAGTTTTACAATGATTGTCCACAATGCTTATTTTTAAACGGGTTCAGTTGTGTACACAGAAATTTTCTATCAGTGTCATCATGCTAGTAGATAATTAGAACGAAAATATTGTACCTACACAGGTTTGTCAGTCGATATACTTTTTGGGATAACCCATTTTGTTATTTAAACAACACACAAAAAATTTTGAGAAAGGGGCATTTGTCTGGAGAACGACATGTTGGATTAATGATATTCATTCGGTGGATTATTTCACTTATTTTCGATATTTTCAGACAATTCTTTTTGGATATTTTAAAGAATTACAGTCTGTTTTAAGATAAATTTGTTTTGATTAACTTTGATAGTAGTTTAAAGCGATATTTATCGATTTTCGAAACTTTTACAAATCTTACTTAAAATGAATTCCGTTTGTGAAGAAATTTGTTGTTAAATTATACATCAAACAAAATATTTGTGGATGGAATGAACAATGCATCGCGAAAAAAGATACACTCCTTATTGTTTTAAAGATAAGAGTCTAATAGCCCGATCACAAGTAAGAGAGGGAAAAAAATATGCTATTGTGTAAATAGTTTACGAATAGTTATCTTTGAATAAGATTTAGTACCAACAAAACATATTTCAATTTTCCTAGATGGAACAAACTTATAAATAAAGGAGACTTGCAGAATAGGAAATGATTGGTTGTTAAAGATCTTTTTTATAGAGAGAGAGAGACAAAACAAAAAGTTTGATAAAAAAAAAACCTGGAAAGCATGAAAATGAATACAAGTAATTTGATTTTAAACTGTGCAATATTCTTAAATTTAATTCATAGGCATAAATGTGCTTTTAATTGGATTTGAAATATTTTCACTGAAAGAAAAGTTGTGAAAATCTTACCCTTTTGAGATCGTAATATACCATGATAAACATCAAACAGATTGAAACTGCAATTATCAAAAGTAGATACCAGCATTAAAACTGTTAATTCACATTTTTGAAAAAATTAAAAGATTTGTTTTAACACAAAAAATTAATGCTAAATTTTAATATATGGCACAATAACCAGTAAGATAGAAAAAATATCACTGTGATTCAAATAATTTATGTTCCTAAAAATATGATTTAATAATTAAAAAATAAATTGACCTAGATCGAAAAAAATCCGATAAATAATGAAGACTTAAAATGCAGGACAAGAAATTATTAAAGAGCTTCAAAGGGAGAGAAGGAAAGTTTATAAATAAAATGGAAGGAATTAAAATCTATTTCAAACTTTCCAAGATTATTAAATTTAACTGGTAGTGCTTTTATCGGCTTTGGAATTTGTTCAATGAAAAAGAAAGAGACACGCATATTTTGCCCTTGCATGCAAATAGTATAAGATATTAATATGCTATGGAAAACACCTACCAGATTGATAGTTGATTATCAAAAGTCAATATCTATACTAAAACTGTTAATTTATGTAAAAATAAAATTTCAAATTGAAGTTTATTATTATTATTGTATTAAAATAATCACGCAATTTTACTCGAGCAATTTATGTTAAATATTACTGAACGTATTAATTTTATTTCCATTTAATGATTGGATTAATTTCATGAACTTCTCATGAATGGAAATAAAAAAAAATGTTTTTAAAGTGTAATAAATAAACTGAATGACAAAAATCAGAAAATATGCACTGAATTTAACACTTTTTTAAGAAAAAATGATTTTTTAACATTTGCAAAAATCTAAAATATCTTATCAACGGCATTTTCTCATCAGCATTCATGATGCTAGACAGTCTGGTATAGATAGATTTTAGTCTTTTTTCTTAGCTATAAAAAAAACGAGATTATTGATTGTTATGAAAAAATGTGTCCATTTGTTTCAAAGATTCCTGGAGCTTAAAGTTCTGATTCCAAGAAATCGGATGTTGTTCATTTATTAACATGAAAAACCATTTTTTTTTCTTTTAGGATAGATAATTGAAAAATACTTATTAAAATATTGATGGAAAACATTTTAAAAGACCATTTACAAAAGTACCTATGGAAATTATGTGATATGATATAATTCTGTTTTGAAATATTAATTGCAAAGTGCCAATGTGTGTAGGAAAATCATGGGAATTGATTTCAATGACTTTCTTAATTAAGTAGACTATTAGTAGTAGACTCCAGTCAATAACTCCAATCAAACTGTTTTACCACGTAATAATCCGATCATGCTTGAAGGGCAGCGGTTGTAAATTTGCGCTGAAAACCATAAGAAACTTTTTGTTAGTTTTTACTGAATTCTGAGTGTACGCAAACAAGCTAATTGGAAATCTATATTGTAAACATTGTCCCAATTCTCGTAATTACAGTAACTAGAATAATTTCGGAAATATTAATTTGAATTATCACTGTACTTGCAATTTGATCTTTAGTGAAGTTATGCATTAAATGTCTTTTCTACTTAAAAAAAAAATAACTGAAATGATTATTTGAGTAAAATTGTATTCAAGTAATCACTAACCTTTTAAATTTGACTCTATGAAATTTTATTATGTGTAAATTGCTTGCTTTGGTATAAAACTAGAAATTTCAAGACTCTCCGAAAATTTTTAAATGAATTACTTTTTCAAAAAAAATAATAATATTAGACAATACAATTTTATTTAAACTTACATAGAATTTAACGAAAAAAGGGAAAAGAAATTGAAAAGAGACAGCGATTCAACTGCCTTCAAAATTAATATCCTGAACTGCAAGCGATACATGCGTCGTAATGAGCCAAAATTAATCAACTTCTAATAAGTCCTCTTCCAAAATTAATACCCGAGTCTAAAATCCTGAATCATTTCTATGTTGTAAAATAGATAACTGCAGGAAAACGTAATTATTTACTTGATAATCAAAGATGATTGTTCAACACATTACAACGAACATTGGGTGAAAAAGTAATTAAAGTAAAATGGGGGCCCCCCCCCCCCCCATTACTTTAGTTTGTAAGCGGAGATGAAATTTAGATGAGAATATGCAAATTTCAAAGGCAACATTAGTTAAAATATTTGAAATTAACTAGGAGGGTCTGTTTACTTTTCTTAAAATCGCTTATAAATCTTGCGAAATGTCATACTTTTAATGACTCAAATTCTTATATTTCGGAGACTTCAGTCCCTTTTGCACTTTTGAATTATTGTATTCAAAAAGCGTGTGGGTAGACTGTCAGTATTCCCGATGACCGATTTGCACCAAAATGTCAGACAGATATACAAACAGAAAATTTGATAAAATTTTATACGAGGATCCTCCAGAAAGTAAAGAACCTTTAAGGATATCTCAACAGAAACAGATGATATCAAAACAAAACTTTATTTAAAACAATACTAAACCCGTAACTACTTTTCTACATAATCGCCATTCTTATTGAGGCAGTTATCATAAAGAGACACAAGTTTATCAATGCCGATGTTATACTCAAGTACCGCCAATGACTGAAGTCATGAAGTCACGTTTCTTTAAGTTCTTTACAGCAAAGGAAGTGTATTCACCAGAAAAATCCCTTCATTTTTGGGAGAAGGTGAATATCAAGAAGAGCCAAGAGTCGGATTGCAAGAGGGTTGATCATAAACGTCCCACTTGAAACATTGCAATTCTTGTGTTTCTGCAGTTGCACGAGGCCGGATATTGTCATGAACCGTCACAATCCCTATATAGGAGACAACATTATACGTCTCTTGTTTTGGGTAATGCGCAGAAGTGTCTTTATCTTCTTTCACAAAAATGAGAGGGGGTTTTTGCGAGAACATTCTTCCAAAATGATAAAGCGCTGAAGAAGCAGCAAGTTCATAGATTTAGTTATTGGCGGCAGATGAGTATAAGATCAGCGTTGAAAAACTTGTCTCTTTTTATGATAAGTGTCTCAATAACAATGGCGGCTATATAATGAAGTAGGGTAAGGTTTAGCGCTGTTGTAAATTAAGTTTTGTTTTGATATATTTGGTTTTTGTTGAGATATATACCCAATCACTCTTTACATTCTGGACGAACCTCGTAGTTTTGGTTTTAAGACCCTATTAAATTTCTGTTGTCCAACTTTCTCCATGTTTGAGTTATGTTTGTAAAACATGGACAGATATAAACGTTTTTTCTTTCGGTCCTAGTAGTTTTAGTAGTTTTTTTTCATAGTCAGTATTTCCGATGACTGATTTGCACCAAAATGTCAAGCAGATATACCTATAAACAGAAAATTTGATAATTTTATAGTTAGGGTTTTTTAAGATCCATGTTAAATTTCTGTTGTCCAACTTGACCCATTTTAGAGTTATCGTGTTTATAAACACATGGACAAGGACTGATATAAACGTTTTTCTTTTCTTTTCGGTCTTATGGAGGTCTAAACAAGGTCCTTTTTTCATACCATTGCAAAACTTTCTCCTTGTATATGAGAAAGTTATAAGCACCAGAAAGGTCCAAATATTAAATGGTTGTAAACCTTTGTTGTGGAAAACGTAAGCAACACATCTGAGCAAATAAGTAAAATCCTTTGATAGTCATCTTAGGTCTTATTTATAGGTCCTAAAGCAGGGTGCTCCTTTGTTGTATCTGATCAAATCAATTGAATTAACACGAACAGTGAAATTTGAAAGTCTATTAAATAGAAGACAATTCTGCAAAATGGGCACAGACTAAGAGAAAGAATAACAAATCACTCATTAAGGCAAGAATAAGAACGGCTATAGCATTTGTTCCCCCACCCCCTTTTTTTTTCGTCTAAAAGTCTTCACTTAACTACTATTATTTTACAGCTGCCTTCGTCCTCAACATCTAAATCAGCAATGAATAACAAATGCTTGAGGGAAACGAAAAGAAAAAAACCCCTTCAGTCTGTAAGCATGCAGAGGAAAAGGGGGAAAAACCCATGTTCGCAATCTTTTCGAGTCAGAAAAGCAAACATGTCATTCCGTACCACCATCTGCAACAGTATATACAAAACTCTCGCTGCTTTTTCCTTTTTCTTTAAATTTGTCTTCTTTTAGTTTTCTTTTAAGGCTCCAGCTTCAGCCGAGGAGCCTGGCTGTTGGTCTCGTGTCATTTTGGAAGTCACGCAAGTCTCTGTTCTCTTTGCTTTTGCACGAAACGTGGGTCTCGAATGAGCTCTCCCAACTTGTCCTTTTCTTGTTTTTGTTTTCACTTTTTCCAATTCTGCTGGAAAAATTTTCGTTCCGTTCTGGAAGTAAATTTCTTGTCGACCGCCACATGCTTCGAAGTAGGTGTTCGTGATCGATTCTATGCATGTATTTTGCTATCTTTCAGATTTTTTTTTTGTCAGAAATATATAGATCGAATCTCGTAGAAAAGCTTCAATAAAGAAATTCAGAGAAACTGTTCTCATGATGCATAGTCCAAAAATAGTGGATTTTATGCTCTTGTAAAGCATGTAAGCCGTGCCTATTTGCGAAAAAATAGTAAGCCTTTTCTGTTTCACGGAAGGAAATTAACTACCATATTAATTTCAGGATGCCAGCTCTGTAATTTTTAAAAGAGACACCCCCGAATGCATATCTACATTTTGGGTCACATGTTATTTATCGTATCTCACTAATAAATTAGGAAAATGTATTTATCACTTCCGTATTCTTGCGCTTAACACATGGAAAACGTAACACGAAAGTGTTAGTTAAAAATCGTTCATCTTTAAAATGCATAAACTTTATCAGCAATAACAACCAGAAATTCTTAAAAGCATTGGCATAATCTGTCGCATGCAAACAATACGATTATATGAGGTAAGAATTATTACAGAAGATTCATAAAAGAGAAATCATTGATGACTTTGGAAAAATAAGGAAGAGGGATAAATGAGTGGCTTACTTCTCCAAAATGTATCGTTACCTACAATGGATAGTAAACGAATATAATAAGTGCAGCATTCTAGTACCTTGCAAACATGTAGTATTCTTGCACTTTGGTATTTTATACTTTTTTAATTAAATTCACTACAGTTTCCAATCGGGTTACTTAAATATTATTTTCCTTAATGTAAATTAATGATTTTTCAATGTAAGTGAAGCAATTATAAATGCATACCCTTTTATAAAATGCAATGAAACTAAAGTGATTGTGGCCTTCCGAAAAATGAAAAATCTTTTCAACTCACATACAGTGTTCTTACTTTCTTGACATTATACTTTTGTTAATGGCATGTTTATTTTCATTGTAAACATAAAAATAGTGAATAATAAATAAGCATAATTTCATTTAAATGAGATGCTGAATACAATCATAATAAAACAGCTAAATGTTCCAGTTGTGAATTTCAGAACATAGTGCAATAAAATGCTTTTAATGTTTCATTTATAATACCGGAATCAGTTTTCAAAGATAAATTTCTATAATTAGCGCATGAGTACTGCTAATGCATGTAAGTATTAAAGAGTGCAAATTGCATCAAGCATGACATTAAATTTGTTAGTTGTTAGAATGACTTTTGACATTTTTAAAGCTATTTCACGCCTAAATTCTTTTTATAATTTCAAAAAACATTTGAAGAATATTCAAAATATACTCCATTATGAACGCCGCAAACACATTTAGCAGTGTCAACAAGGTAATAAAATTGTCCTCTTATAAGGAATATTGTAATTCAGATTATCCAAAAGAACATTCTATAGACAGGACCTTACAACTATTAGCAATCTTCTCATATACAATTTAATAGATGTTGTCTTAATAGGAAATTATTTACATGCAACAGATGTTGTCTTAGTAAAAAATTAACTATATTATTAAAAAAATCTATAAAAGAGAAAGTCACTCACTGACTCAGTAACGAATCTCCCAAACCACAGTTACTTGAAATTTGGCTTGTGGTTGCTTCTTGGGTAGTAGGTGCTCATCAAGATAGGATTTTTCGAAATTTTAATTCGAACATTAATTAATTAAAAATTACCTTAAATTTTAACGTTTTCCCGTAATAATTTCGGAGCATATTATTGCACAAAAACTATTTAGACATCATCTTAAAGGTAAACAAATTACCTTCTCAGTCAGCGTTTTTCCGACCAACTCCATTCTTATCATAAAAATTTTGTCGTGAACCAGTATAGTGATAAATAAAAAAATTAAGCATTAATAATAAATATTAAGAACAAATTCAATTTCAGATAGATAAACAAGAAATTACAATGAAAAGTCCAAAAGGAAAATTCTTCACGAAAAAGACGTTTTGAAAGCTTTTATAACTACATTATCTCTGCGGGTGACGCCATTTGGACCTACAACCCACAATTTTAGAAGGTGCACATTAATTTTAAAATTAGGATGTTTAGGAAAGATTTATCGAAGCGTATTGTTTTCATCTAATAATAATCTTAACCTATGCGATAGACAAACAACAATTTTTGCTTTCATACATGTATAAAAAGTTCACTTTTGATGGCAGTTGCCGTTGCTAATTGGTAATACAACAAACAACCAGAACAAAAATGAAGCTTCTGAAACAATTGTACTACTTTAAAGGTATAATTAGTCAAAAAATAAAATATATAAACGACATAAAAAGCCAATTACGTCCCGCTAAGTTATGAATCTCGCCCTGATAGAAAGCACGTTTATCACACAATTAAATTAAATTATTTATTTGTGGCAAATATTTTGATCCAGTTTCTGGAATATTTATGCAGATATTAAGAAATATCCTTTGAGCGGTTCGGATTGCTTTGTAGCGCATCTCTAGTAGAAATGGTCGACCTATTGATTAGCTGTATACGTTCAGGTTAGGAACTTATTTATCCTAACTAATGGATGATCCACGGATCCAAAAGCTATCAAGATCCGACATCCTAACTACTTTTACCACACAACAAGTCGAACCCACCCTCCACGATCCCAACCCCCCTTCTCTCAAGGCAGAGAATCGTATCTTTTTTATACAAGAAAGAGAGAAAGAGTGTGATAATAAATCTTCGGACCTCTTCCGGCCCCCTCCCCCTCTCTGGATCTTGTTGAAAAACATGGCCGCCCGTAGTTTGTAAACAAAGCCACGTGGAGGGCGAGTCATAAATCTTGAGGCGCGCGAAAAAGATCGCGCGGACATCGAGGGAGAGGAGAGGGCCGCCTGATTGATGGTGTGCCGCCGCCGCCGCTGACGGATGCGCCCGGCACGGCGGGCGGACGATGGCCGTGGGAAAAGCTCATTTGAATAATACGGCTCTCGTTAGTGGTGGAGAAAGGATCTCACGGATGAAGATTATGATTTGGAAATTCTTTCGACTGAGGGAATGGGACTGTTTATTGGAAATGGCTGTATGCTACGTTTAGATGCACACGATTCATTTTAAATGTTATATATCTTGTGTCCATTTTGGGAAGTTGTTTTTCTTGTGTCTTTTTTAACTTGGTTAATTTATTTTTCATTTTTGTAAAATAAATTATCCTAGTTATTTATGACTTCATTAGAATGTCATTAGAACTTGGATGATTCAAATAATTTTCAGTGATATTGCTCGATATAATTTGATCTCTTGAATTTCCTATTTATAACATAATACTAAACGTACGTATTCTTGCCCAATTCAAATTTTTGGATTATTTGAATTTTCATTTTGATTCCGTCATCTTGGAATTATCCAAGTTACACTGTTACTACAGTAGTTACACTTACTCTCTTTATCTGTAGAGAAAGTACCCCACGAATGGAGTTTATGATTTGTTAATTTTTTAAGAGTGAGGAAATGGGACTGTTTATTGGAAATGGGCAGTGATATACGTTTTGATGCTTCACGACTCATTTTAAATGTTATATTTCTTCTTTTAGGAAGTAAGTTATATTTCTTGAGTCTTTTTTTAACTTGGTTAATTTATTTTTCATTCTTTAAAAATAAATTATCCTAATCATTTATGACTTAATTTAATTAGAATGTCATTAAATAGATTCGAAACTTTTTTAAGTGATATTTTTCGATAATTTGATCTCTTGAAATTCCTTTTTCACATAATATGAAACGTACTTAAGTCTTCTCTAATTCGAATTTTTAGATGATTTGAATTTACATTTAGGTTTATTCAGCTTGGAGTTATCCAAGTAAAACTATTACTACAAATACACTTACACTCGTTAGTGATGGAGAAAGTACCCCATGGACGGAGATTATGATTTGGTAAATCTTTCGAGTTAGGAAATGGGACTATTTATAGGAAATTGCCAGAGTTTTACATTTTGATGCTTAAAGATTCGTTTATATTTTTCGGGTTTCTTTTTAAAAAACCACAACTAAGCATGATTTATTTAGTTATTTGCCATGAATTAAAATTTTATTATCAATTAGAATTTTTTTAATATATCAGAACTTGGCAGACTCGAAATTTTTAAATCGAATTCTTCAATAATGCGAAGCTTTCTCTGACCCCTTGAATCTCCTATTTAACATAATGTTAAATGTGCTTGGTTTCGTTTAATTCGAATTTTCATTTTTGTTCCGTCAGCTTCGAATTATCCATGTTACACTTACTCTCGTTAGCGGTGGAGAAAGTATCCCACGGATTTAGTTTGATTTGGTAATTCTTTGGAATGAGGGAATGGGACTGTTTATAGGAACTTGCTAGTGTTCTATGTTTTGATGTTTTGTGACTCACTTTATATTTCTTATTTTTACAGAGACTGAAAAATGAATTAACTAAATTATTTATGAATTAATCTAGTTAGAATTTCATTAGAAGTTAGCGCTTTCTTTTAACACAGAAGAGGTTGTTCTCATTCGATTTTATACATTGATTAATTTACTTTAGATTTCGATTGCTTCAATAGTCGCAATTTCGCATATTTACTGTGTTAAAACCTGTTTAAAGATTTATTTTAAATATATCTCTTGTGCATTTTTTGAAAACAATGAAAATAAACTAAGCATAATTTAATTTACTTATCATAAATTAGCACATTTTTAGTACTTCTAAATTTTTTTAAAAAAAATTAATTGACGGATTGATTAACTTTCAGTATAGGAATATTTTTTTAACTTTCTTTCGACTTTGATTGCTTAATAATTGCCATTTTGAATATTTATTTTGTTTCGATGTTTTCGGCAGTGTTTTCAGGTTAATTTAATTCTTTTTCCTCTTCATGCTCATTTGATTTCATAGAATTCCTTTTCAAGAACAATGAGAATAAATTAACACGATACGACAATTTATTTATTTACTATAAATTAGAAAATCATTGTCAATTACTACTTTTTTCATAATATTTCAACAAATTTTCAATCAAATTCATTTCGACTTGAATTTCTTTAATTGCTTAATTTGCGGTGTACAATTGTTTTTTACGTCGATTAATTTGCTTTCAATTGAGTAATTAGCTACCATTTTCCTTATTTACTGTGTTTTGATGTGGCAGTATTTTTATGTTTCATTTTTATGACTTTTTCAAAAGCAACGAAAATAAATGAAGTATGACTTTGCTCATTTGTCATGATTAGCGCTTTTTTTTTTAAAAATACTTTTAATTTTTAGGCCAAATTCTTTATTTTTTCGCATTTTATTTACTTACTTTGGTTACTTGATTTTTTTATGAAGTATTTTTTGCGTTTGCTCCTATTTGTTTTTTATTGTTAAACTGGTTGCCATTTTACGTATTTACTGCTTTCGTCGAGGAGATTGGTCTTCCGATTGCTAAAATAGCTCTTCCAAACTGAATAGAAAACCTCCTTGCTGGCACGGCGACTTACACGTTTAATAAGACTTTATTAAGATGCATAAAAGGGAAATCTTATACGTTTATTAGAGCTATCATTAGTGCAATTTCTTAATAACGTTTCCCTTTTTTTATTTTAACCTCTTTTAACAAGCAGCTGTTTTTATTATTATATGCATTCCTTGTTAAAATATAATTTTGCACATCTTAAAAGATTAATATGCGTAATGGTGATTAAACAATTTTGGGATTTAAAATAAGATGGCTTATAATTAAGAGTTGTCAGCTGCTAAACATTGATACGGACGTTTGAGTACTAAATAAATAAAACATGAAAAAAGTGGGTAGGTAATAGTTTATTTTACTCTGATGAAAAAAAATCAATAAATTTCAAGCAATCTAATGAAATAAACACTTAGAATAGCAAAAATGATGCAAGGCTAATCCTTTTTACCCCAGTCATATTTTAAAGTTGATTTTACTTTAATTATATCATTTTTTTCTTTCACATATTTAAAAAATTGGGCGCAAGTAATTTTAAAATTATAATGATAAATCAAAATTGCTTCAATTGTCTTCACTGGCAACTTCTTTCTTTCGTCCGACCATTGTGTTGACATTAGGGAAAATATTCTCTCCACATTTGCATTGTGAACTGGAATGGCAAACACGTATTCGCAGTTTCGTCAGACATGATTTCTGATCAATATACTTTGTATCTTCAAAAAAATTCAGCCATTTCTCTTCCAAAATCAATTTTTGTGTTGCTTCGCAGTTTTGGTTGGTGTTAATTTTGTCTAAATAATCTTTTAGATATACATACTGGTTGAATCGAATCATAATGTTGCCAATATCGATGTTTCTTACTTCCCATTCAAGAATTTGTTGAGAATCATCGAGTTGAACGCATTGAATTAAACGGGGCGAAACTGGGACAAATAGTAATAAAGAGCTCAGTAGTGAAATACAGTGACAGTCGCTTATATACGGGACGTATGGCAACCCTACTTACAATAAAAGAGCTTCTTAAGTAATAAACAATTTTGCGTTCAATCACGTGGCATATCATTGTCTTGCCACATAGCTGCACAACTATTTATTTACTATCATTTATTACTATATTATTACTTACTATTATTTATTATTATTTTATTACTATTGACAATAATATTTATGAATAGCTATTAATTTTTAGAAATAAAATTTTAGATGAAATATGGCTCAATGAAATCATTTTTTCTCTTCGATATTACAATGAGGTAGTTTACCCTTTCAAAGTTATTTATGTTTCCTAATAATTCAAATTTGATTCCCAGTAATTCGAATTCAGATAAAGATTTCGATAAACGGGAATCTAAGGAACCACAAACACACCCGTTTTATTTGTACTTAAAGCACCTTCTTAACAAAATATATTTCTAGAATCAAAAACAGAATCACACAAAATGTGTACAAGAAAGTAAATTTTGTTCAAAATATGCTTTGAGTGAATTACGTTTCTTGTGAAATTTCAGTTTTGCAATGTGTGCTATTGTTAACGATGTATTAAAAACCACATTGCATTGACGAACATAAAAAACAAACAATTGAATTGATAAAACAATGTTCACATCATACATTGTTCGGAAAATCATTTTGACTTTTAACTTCACAGTCAACAAACTTTGATAGTCATTATCTAAAAACTCGCATAAAGCTCGAAATGTTTCAAACAACTATTTGGAAAACTATGACGAAAACAGAAATTCTGAATAAATTGTTTTTGACATAAAATATTGTTTACAAAACAGCCTCTATGTCACTTTGAATCCACTGTCGACATTTAAGCAAACATAAAGATGGGAATCTATACTAATGTAACACAGTATTTCGAAAGCTGAACTGCTGCGTAAATACGCAAACAGAAAACTATTTAGACGTCCAGTGAAAGACCCACAAAGGCTGTTGACGTAGAATGAATGCACAGGGTACAAAATAGAGGAAACCGCAAGCTACGTTTATCCTAAATGACTGTGTCCTCTTTTCAAGCTTGTTTTATTCCTTTTCATTCACCAGACGAATGTGTCTAGTTCTCTGAAATAATTAACTGAAAAAGGTTTGCGAAAAGTAACGGGAGATTGTAGGATACTCGATGAAAAAAAAGTCGACTAACGTGGTCAAATATTTAAACTTTCATAAAATGACGATTATTAAACTGCGATTATTAACTAAATTATAATATTTATGTGTGTAATTGATATCATATTTACAACTATGTAAAATGTATGAAGTAAAAAGTCAAATATTTGAACTTTCATAAAATGTCGATTGTTAACTGAATCATGATATTTACATGTACAATTGATAACATATTTACAACTATGTAAAATTCGAAATGTGTTAAAAATAGTTAAAAATGGTTTAAGATTAACGGAAGAAATATTTCGATGGATTTATAGACTTGCAAATCTTTTTTTTTTGTTTGTTTGTTTATTGATCCGAATTGAAATTTGTTCATTTAGAGAGTATTTGAATTTGGGAATCACGAAACTTTGATCGACTATACTCTACTTATGTTAGAATCTTTAATACTTATAAAGAAATTTTGAAAAAAACAAATTTGATTTGCAGCACCTCATCAAAATATATTTCAGGACTGCATTAAACTCAATTTTGGTTAACTCGTCATTTTTAATGCTTAAATTTAATATTTATAATTCAATATCATTAGAATGAAAATAAGATTGATATTTATAGTTAAGAAAATTGAAACATATTTTTTTTTCCTTTGTCAAATTGTAGGGGATAAAGAATAGAAAAACTGTAATAATTAAAAAACTATACAAGAATGTTTGTAAATAAACAGAAATTTTTATCAAAAGCAACTGCAGCTTTTGTAATATCCAATACAAACTGAAATAAATGAGTAATCTTATAATTTTGAATTAATTATTAATTTTTTTGCAGGTTGCTATTGACCAAATAATAAAAGTAATCAATTTTTTTTTTATTTAAAACTATTCATGTAAAAAGATATATACGAAAGACAAGAAATTCAAAACTTCTTTTTCTCGTCCGTTTTCTATTATAATTTTGAATAATATTAAAAATTAGAAAAAATAAATAAATAAAAATTTTAGGGTAGAAGATTGTGAGTTCTATTTATTCCGGTCAGAAGGATAAATTTTTTAGGAATCGAAGACCATGTCCGAACATTCAATGTAGAATTTTTTCCATCAAAAATAGTAATTTTTATTTAAAGTTTCCCGGTTAATGGAGTTAAGAAACGGCAAGGATAAATACTAAATAACGTACACAAGTTTATTTCGTAGGCAGGAATTATTCATTAATTTATTTTTAAATATTTCTTACGTATTTTCATTTTATCCAGAGGACATGTTAAATAATCGTTATGCTAAAGAAGATAGAATGAAATTAATAGAATCGAAGAATAAG